>JBBPJJ010000601.1:0-16520 GCA_038088635.1 Veloboletus limbatus
CTCTTATCTTTGGAGGTACACCGTTCTCAGTCCCTCCGTCTTCTCTCAACGTTGGTCCAATTGAGCCGGGCTCGTATTATTGCTACAGTGGCCTCGCCGCATCGAACATAAATACTTGTGAGTATTTGTACAATTTACTTTGCAATGCTCCGATGCTGGAGGGCTGACCTCTAATCCTCGTCCCCTTCTTACGACCAGCACTCTGGTTTGTTGGCAATTGTTTCCTCATGAATTTCTATATCACGTTTGATGTTGGTCGATCACGAATTGGGTTTGCGGAGCTCGCTTGAGTTTCTCGAGCATAGGTTAACAATGACTGTTGTGGATAGTAATTGTTCTACTCATTCGTCTGGGTTGGTTGGTCGTCTTGTTATCAGTGTTCATATGCAAACATGGTGAGGACATTTTGTCTTCATGCCCCGGTTCCACGACTGTTGCGCACGCCGGTCAGTCGATGGTACTACTCGTCCCTGCCGGCTTGGGGGATCAATTCCCCATCGCCTCGGCGACCGAGCAGCGCGCGGAACCACAAATATCGACGATATTGAGTACGAGCTATATCAACGCCATCTATCAACGAGTTTCAAAATACATGGAGAGCAGGCCTAGCACGCGACGTGCATAGATGCTAGCCACCGGGAAGGTGAACTCCGATCACATTGAAGTTGAAACCACTAACTGAAATCACTGGCACTGGCACTGTTCATTCGTAGGACGATGCCTAGGCTAGACCTCGTCATTTCGGTCTTCCGTCTTTCTTCGTCGTAGTTGTCGCTCTCTATCTCTTATCCACGGGTTTTTTCTGTTCCAGCCCTAATCTTGTCGTTGACCTGAGTCTCACTGCAGGCTCAGGCGAAGCATTCAACGTCGGTCGCTGTCTCGAGGAAACCAGCCCTTTCGTCTGAGGCTCTGTCTTTATATCGGGTTCGGTGTCCTCGGACTCGGAGCCGGATGGTGCGCAGACACTTGTATTATATCGTACCATCACACCTACTGACGTGCCTCGCTCTTGCAGGGGCATTTTCTTGGCTGGCTCTTCGATCCTTGGTGGGGGTGTCCGAACCCCACGAATTAGCACCAAGAACTTGATAAGGTGCGTCAGTGCCATCTGTACTGCTTCTGTCGCAATCCCATCCGTATCCACCCAGCATCATCTTCTGTGAAGTCGTCGCCAACTATGGTGTAGTATGTCATCAAAATGCTCGTCTCTAGACGATGTTCAGATGTGATCCATGTGGATCCTCGGCATCGTCTATTCCGCAAAACTACAAGCCGTACCCGAAGTAGCCCTCTACACGCGTCAAAACTACTACACTGGTAGGCTCATGCTCTCTTCCAATACCTGACACTACATCTACTTGGCAGGCTTTTTTCTCTTCATCGGTGATCTGACTGTCGGCGTCTGTAACTTGTTTTGTATTCTATGTGTCGGCATCCGAGCGAGCAGCAGTACGGCAGCCCTCGTAGACGCCGCTGATCCGACCCTGATCGTCAGAGTCCTCGTCGTAGAAGTATTTGGAGGCGTTTTGGGCTTATTTGGTTTGATTGGTGCGTTGACGCACCCCTTATGTCTTTTGGTCAACATGACGGATGAAAGATCTGGACTGTCTGCACAGTGGGACTGTTGATGACGTCGAATGCGCAAGAGTTTATGGCGGGTACCCCGATGTGGAGTACGGTTACCGTTCTTCATACATAGGTATCCTATCCGTGAGAGTTCTCTCAACACGATACTCCCGATATCAAGGAACTCGTCACCCAAGCAACGAGTTGAGGCTTTAGTGAGCAATCCTTTGCACTCCCGGATCGCACGGATAGTTTCCGTGAATTCTTTCTCGGCCGCCACACTTCGGAGGTATGATGACAATCCACCCTTCAAGGATCACCGCCACTTGTATGATATGATCGACAAGACACCCCTCGGCGACATCAAATGGCAACACTTCGCTGTCGAATACACCGGCGATATTCCCGACATTCCAAATCCCCCGGGATGGATGCAACAACGTTATGAGGTCTGGTACCGGGATCCCCGCGAAGTCGTCCGCCAGCTCCTTAGCAATCCCGACTTTGCAAAGGAGATCGATTTACGGCCGTATCGTGAATATGCAACGGAACATGATGTCCGACAATTCAGTGATTTCATGTCGGGCGACTGGGTGTGGCAACAGGCAGTAGGTGTTCGATTTAAGTAGATTCGTGCGTAGTAACTTCAATTGGCTGTAGGAACTCATATCAGAAGATGCCGATACGCATGGGAGCACTTTTGTCCCCTTGATCCTCGGGAGCGACAAGACTACTGTGTCCGTGGGCACTGGGAACAACGAATTCTATCCCCTTTACCTCTCTATTGGCAACGTTCGCAACAATGTTCGACGAGCGCATCCCGATGCGCTCGTCCTTGTCGGGTTCCTTGCCATTCCCAAGAGTAAGCTACTTTTTATCTTCCCTGAACGAACCAATGATCTAACTCGACGAAGCTGACAAGAAACACCAATCTGATACAGCCTTTTGAAGATTTCATCGGCAACTTTTTCATTCAAGCCTCGCATTCATCCTACAGTCTCTTAAACCGGATATGGAAAAATCTGAGGTGGTCCTTTTCGGTGACGGTCACTACCGACGTGTAAAATATGGGCTAGGTCCTTATATCGCGGACTATGAAGAACAAGTTCTTCTCGCATGTATCGTACGGGGTTGGTGTGCCCGGTAAGTATTTGACACTTTGCTCAGACATGCAAAATGATTATAAAGTAATAGTTGTCAGGCCCCATCTAAGGATCTTGATCAGGAAGGTTTCATGCCCAATCGCACCCGAGAATTTGACAGCGCGCTCCTGGATAGGGTACTTCCTGATGTGCTCTGGGATGAATATGGGATTGCCGGCGATTCACAAACGACTTCCCTCGAGCTGACATCCACCTCCTTCTCGCACCCGACCTGTTACACCAACTGATCAAGGGGTGCTTCAAAGACCATCTCGTCGACTGGACTGTGGCTTACATAAAGCGCCGATACACTCCACAAAAGGAGGCATTACGAGTGCTCGACGAGATTGATAGGAGGTAAGTTCTAATCGCTGTGTGCAGCTGCTTTACTCATGAACATCTTAGGATTGTGGTGATTGCGCCGTTCTCGGGCCTTCGACGTTTCCCTCAAGGGTGTGGGTTTAAACAGTGGACGGGCGATGACTCAAAAGCGTTGATGAAGGTATAGGATGTCCTCGACATGATGGCGTGTACTAACGATACGGCATAGGTCTACCTCTCCGCAATTGAAGAATTCGTCCCGCAGGACATGGTTCGTACACTACGTGCGTTCCTAGAGTTTTGCTATCTATGTCGCTGCCACGTTATCTCGGACAATTACATAGAAGACGCGTTGGCACGTTTTCATAGGTATCGAGAGGTCTTCCTAACCAACGAGCATGCTGTTGTGACTTCATTCTCACTTCCACGCCAACATGCTTCCAAACACTATCCCAACCTCATACATCAATTCGGCGCACCGAATGGTCTTTGCTCATCGATTACCGAATGCAAACATATCAAAGCCGTCAAGGAACCTTGGCGCCGTTTGAACAGGGACAACGCACTTGGCCAAATGTTACTAACGAACCAACGCCTTGACAAACTCGCTGCATCACGTGTCGATTTTAATCAGCGAGGAATGCTGGAGGGCCCATGTTTGGAGCTAGAATCGAGACTAGGGACAATAGGTACGTGTTTATACATCCAATAGTATCGTATGCTAACTATCATTATCACAGAACAGGCATTCCTTAGGCCTCCTGTAGATGACACGCACAACAATCCTCAGGGTGATCGGGGAACCCAATGGCGGACCGTCCAGGGGGATTATGATCTGTGCGAGGCCGATAACGGCCCTGTGAGCCTAGCGGCTCAAATTCAGCTCGCGCACACACCCTGTAAGTCTTTTTTATTGTTCACGGCATAGGATCTGATCTGGTACCTAATCTCAGAACGGAACAGACCTAAGGATCTTGTTGGTCTGGGGGCCGAACTCAACATTCGAAATCTCGTCACCCTCGTTCGTAGATTCTTATTTGAGCAGCTCCACCCAGACGACCCCCGCGATTCCCAGCTCGTGCCAACGACCGAGTACCCTCAGTTTGAACGGCAGATATACACTTTTAATTCCGCCTCGTCCAGATTCTATGCCCCAAGTGATATTTGCGGATTCATGGCATGCAACGAGAGTACATACGTTCAACACCGAACTGGAGGAAGGAGGGACCTCGCCGTGATTGCGTTTTTGTTCATACAGGGAGTGATTCCGAGGATGGTGGGATGCGAAACTTTGATATTGCACGGGTACTGGCATTCTTTTCCTTTAGCTTCAATGGGGTTACGTATCCTTGTGCCGCTATACGCTGGTTTGAAAGGGTCAACAACGCACCGGATGAGAACACTGGGATGTGGAGGGTTCGTCCCGCTTGTCTCCCAAACTGTTCGCCCCATATCGCTGTTATCCACATCGACACTATACACGTTCTGCTCACCTAATTCCCAGCTACGGCCGTCGAGCGGTTCCTCGTGACCTGAAGCCCCGGGCCTGTCATTCGTACGACTCGTTCAACATGTTCTACGTGAACAAATACGTCGATCATCATGCATTCGACTTCACTAGTTAATGGAACTCAACTGTAAGGGTAATATATGTTGTGGCCAAGCTAATTTTTTAACAGTTAACTTCCGAGTCTCTTCATTTCTCGTCCATCTGCATCACGCTTCTAACCCTTGTCTCATGACGATCAAACTGGGTGTCTTCGGCGGTAAATTACCCCACTTTACAGTATGTGTTTTGTTTTGTTTTTGACCTTGTGGCCAAGCTAATCCATCCAAGTCTTGCGACCACAAAACCCATTTTACCTGCCTCAGCACAGCCCTCTGTCTCGCGACCAGGGCACCCTCCTACTTCATCCACCCTCAGTACTCCCTCGTCTTGCGACCGCGAAGTCGTATCTGAACCCTCGAACCCTCAGCCACCCGAACTATGTATCAACGCGCACGTAAACTGCAAGGAATCTCTGCCAAACCTACTGACGTTATTTCGTTAATGGAGGATCAACTGGAATCTTATTTGCTCGCGATTAACTCGCTGTCCCTTCTGGAACCAAAGAATGCATGGGTTGTTGTCCAGCTAGCTGTTTCAAACGTCAAGGACTTCGAGGTGATTGCTGATCTTCATGTGACCATCTCATTTTGCTAATCTTAGGACGATAGTCCCGTAAACGGCGGAAATTGGGACGAAACTTGCCTCTTTCGACAATCAGTAGTGATTCAGAGATTGTAGACCTGGAAGACCTTCGCTTCGAATACACGTTGTTATCTGCAAGGCTGCGCCTCATTCGACGTGACTCAACATTATATACCGCTCCAGGTGAATAAATTGCATAGGGTTGATTAAATTAATAATGGCTGACTATTTACGTCGTAGACGCTCTTTTGTCGCGTTCCCTCGTAATCCTCCAACTAGGGCAAGCTAATCAATTCGAATTGGCGATAACAATGGTCCGTGCACTTGGCGTGGATATGAGTGAACTTTTTGCTGCACTTGCAGTGCAGTGCATAAGGCTGTCTAGAAGCCCAGACGGGGTTTTGTAGGTGATCCTCAAGTGTGTCGCTTGCCATACTGACACCTGTCACAGGCAAGACACTTACTCGCGCGCACATACGGGTACAGGTCACACTTTTGTGACCCATGACCATACCTGTACCTGTAGCCTCAGAGGGCTCGTCCATTTAGTCTACTGTAGAATACACTAATTAAGGTTACTAAAGTTAAAAACAACTGAAATTTCATGAAAACTGTTGTTTGTGTGCCAGTGGATGCATTCAATGCATCAGCATTCGACTTGGAGCAGTGTCTATAATGGTGTTCATGCCGAATTTCAGACAGCTGAAAGGGGGCTTCAGAGAGCACTGAAGGCTCTCTGAAGCGCGCAGAAAGTGTGAGCCGTGCGCGACACTTTTTGGCACTAAAATTGAACCTCAGCACAGCTCCGATGAAAAACTACATTAGCCAGCACGGCACGTGATCGGCAAGCCACGTGATCACTCGTTCGTACTTTGTATTTTCTTAAGTCCTCGTGGTCACATGATCACACATAGAGGAATTTATCACGAAGGTCGAGATCAAGGCATAATTAATGGTATATGCTGATAGTACAAATGGGCTATAACTAAGACATAACAGTGGGACATGGTGAGACAATGAGAGTGACAGAACAAGATGAAACTATGATCTATGTGTTGAACGCGCTGTTACTTAGCTGCCTTCGCTCCTATTTCTATTCTATTTCTTTTACTTAGAGTAGCTTATATAATCGTACATCACATGTCACTATATAAGATTCGAACTCAACGTCTGAGTTCTAACAACACTCTTGTTCCTCAACCACAACCATCGTCTGCCTCAACCTCGTTTAGCTCCAAACACTTCAACAATGTGAGTAGTCCAAATCGCCTCTGCGTTGCGTGTTGTCAAACAGGTTATGAGCCCTGCTAAGCGCGAAGGGAGCGCGAGCAATCGCTGCACCTGGAGCTGCTAAGCGACTCGCCTGAAGCTGTTACTGCGTCGTTCTACACGATGCGCAATAAGCTCGGCGATGAGGCCAATATGCCAGCGTCGTTTACGATGCGGCATGAAGATGATGGATGCGCGTTACACGCTGCAACCTGGGAGCGCCTATGGCGAACCCTTGTCATCGTTCCTTCAGGAACCACTGATGTTTCATTGTACTAATCGCTTTGACCCTAGACCATGTCTTCATCTACTTCTTCCTCCTCCCACAACATCCCGGTCTTCACCGGTGCTAACTATAGCACATGGTGGCCGAGGATGGAGAGCGCCATCTTGGCGACCGGCGGCTCGTGGATTAAGACTATCAATTGCCCCGACATCAGTAAGGAACCCACTTCCGAAACCATCGGCTTCTACGTGAAGTGGATCGAGGTGAACAACAAGATACTCGGAGCTATTCATCTTTCCCTCTCGCCTACCCTCCTTCAAAAATACATTGGACATTCCCATGCCTTCCTCCTCCTCGACGCTATCAGAAACGATTATGGGAAGCCCGGACTTCCTCAGATCTTCGCCGATTTCAAGGCCGTGATGGACGGTACCATCCCCACTTCAGGGAACCCTGCGGCGTCCTTCGCCAAGTTCCAGACGCTCTTCGCGTGGCTGGAAACCAACAGCTATCCCATCCCTGAAAACCTCCAGGCGATGATCCTCCTGTCCAAACTCCCCCCGTCGATGGATGTGATTGCGCAACTCCTTGCGCAGTGACGTGACGATGAGGGAACTTTTATCCCTCCAACGGTCCAAGACATCATCACCTCAGTGACACTCGCATGGGACTCCAAGAATCTTGGAGGCAAAGGTAAGGCGCCAGAGCAGGCGCAAAAGATCTCCGCCGTCAAGCGGAAGCCAGGGAACCCTTCCTTCCAGGGTCAACAGCAGAACCACCCTGCAGCGCCCTCTCAGAGACAGCAGCAGGGGGAGAACGCTGACTCTGAGAAGAAGAAGAGCAAGCGAGGCAAGCGGGGAGGCAAGCAGCAGCGGGAGAAGTGAAACGCGCTCCAGTTCGTTGAGCAAGGCTCCGAATCTGGTAGTGGCGACTACTTCGCCTCAACCGCTATCGTCTCCTCCGCCCCCGCCGTCCTTACTCCCTCCATCGTCGACCCTCGCGCGAGCGCTCATCGCAGCGCTTAGCAATACCAAGGTCAGGGTGGTCCTGCAGCATTCGCGCAGACCAAAGAAGCATTCGCGTTCGCTCATCAGCTGAACATCCACCCGTCTTGCGAGACCATTCGGTCTATCGATGCGGCTCTCCCGCTCCTGCAACGGCTGGACTTCTCATCGCCACCTCCTCCGTTGTCCCCCGTTCCGTCCTCTTCAGCGACACCACTTGTCGCTCTTCCTTCATTGGCACCAGTCGTGCCATCCGCCCCCTCTCCTCCTCTCTCCCCTGTGCAGTATAACTGCATGTTCACAGAAGAGGACCTCGATGAACCGGAGCGTCCATCCAAGCGCTCTAAGCGCTGGGTCAGCCATATAGCTGAATCTTGGGACTCTGACGACATCGTCGACCTTTACGGGTCCGAGGTCGATACGTTCATGGAAGAAAGGTTTGTTTCTTTCCCGATGATCACAACCGCGCGATCCTCACACTCCGCTTCTTACGCAGCGTCGAGTAGTGTAGAGGGTATATACAATGTACCTAATGCAATGGACATTACCTGCGCACACGGTTCTCAGTCCAAGTGTGATCATTGTGATAACAACAAATTCTGGATCTTAGATTCAGGTGCTTCGATGCACTTCACTCCTGAACGATCCGACTTCAGCGATTACATATCGCTTGGTAAGAATAAGATTCCCGTCTCGACTGCCTCTGGTCATATCTACGTCGTTGGGACAGGCAACTGCAAACTGCAGTGGAAAGATGCGCAAAATAAAGTGCGCAACCTGACCTTATTTGATGTGGGGCACATCCCCAACTCAGGAGTTCGATTGGTATCTATGGGCCAAATGCTTAACGCTGGCGCCAAAGTTAGAGGAAGCGCAGAGAGTATCTGTTACGATTCATGTTTATCTTCTCTTTCTTTTATCTTGATGACCTTTCTACGGTAACCCGCGGGTTCACCTTTCCCTCGTCATCCAGATTACGATTACCTTTCTTCTTTCCGATTCCTCAGACTTCGATAGCTGACTCACTAACTGAGTCATATATAACCTCGTCAATCCCCACCCTTCAACAGGGTTCTTTCCGTTTCTCTCACATTCTATGTCCTTTTTCTCATTTATTCTTCTTTATCTTTTTCCTTTCGTAGTCATGGTCCGTGCTAGCTTCTCATAACATATATAAACCACACTAGCACAACCTGTATCCTTTAACTTTGAGCTCCGCAATTCTACGCTCAGTCTTGCCTCTCAGTTCGTCGACTTCGGTCCTCAAGCCCCTTAAGTCTCAGTAAAGGCCTCTCTATAACGAAGCCTTCCTCAAGCCCTAAGTCCTCATCCCTAGTTCTAGTCACCTTGCGGCTACGTGCGAGTCTACCCGGCCCACACGTAACAAAAGCTCAAAGTTAACTTCTGCATGGCCACTATCATTGTGAGCCGTATCATCCTACACTCTGTCTTCCAGTACTCCTCGAACGTCGAGAACAACACCTCGACACCCTCCCCCAGTTATCCCAGAATCGTCTGATAACGAAGATCTCTCAGACCCCTCAGACCAGGACGAAGATAACGAAGAAACTTCGCCAGTAACCCCAGTACAACCTCTTGCACCCGCTCGACCCTCGCCCTGATCCCCAGTTACCATACTACCAATAACCAACCGACCCACTGAACTCCGACTCAATGCTCCCCAGGAGTTCGATGGGAACTATTCCGAATACCCAGGATGGTACAACAACGTCATATTCTACCTTAGCACCAATGTCGAAATTTACAACAATGACGCCAAGCAAATCGCTTTCGCTCTTTCTTACATGAACAAGGGATCAGCCAGGAGCTGGGCAACCATGTTTCGTGCTGGTTGTGTACAGAATGACGGCACTCTCAACATGGGTACCTGGGCTTCTTTCACCGCTAAACTCAACACAGCATTCAAACATCATTACGTTGTTAACCAAGCTATCGGATGGCTTTCCACAAAGAAAATGGTTTTAAATAAAGGCGTGTTTACCCCTTCCCTTAGCCTCTATACCACCGAGTTCCAAACCAACGCCGCACGCGCCGGGATCACTGATCACAACGTCCTGATCGGCTATTACTCGGCCGGAATCCCATCCAACTTAATGATGCGTATCATGATTATGGATCCAGTACCTGATTTCATTGACAAATGGTATGAAAAAGCCGCGTCGTTCAACGCAGCTTGGGACAGAGTCAGGGAAATTAAGGCACGCACATCGCATGCATCTACTCCAGTCTCACGTCCTTTCTCTTTTCCTTGCAAAGATCCAAACGCCATGGAAGTCGACGCAACTACTGTCTCTAGACTGCCCAGGCTCACGCCGGAATCTCGCAAGGAATGTCAAGAACGAGGACTTTGTTTCAAGTGTCGTCTTCCGGGTCACTCGGCCAATAAATGTAAAACACGCTTCGTCAACACCAAAGCAACTTGGAGAGAAAAGAAGCAGGAAGAAGTTGATGTAGTTGTGAAAAAGACTGATGAAGAAGAGACGGGAGAAATCCCAGACTTGATGGAATGTGGCGACGAAGACGACGAAATCCTCGTCAACAAAGTTCAGTCTTTTTGACTGGAGAGTCTGTAACGACGTCAGCCTCTCCTTCCCATGCTAAATACTCGCCTGTATGTTCTATATCCAAGAAATCACTATTCGTAACCACCACGTTAACGATCCCCACGAGTACTACAAGAACTGTCGTCACCACCGCCCTCATTGATTCCGGAGCACATATCAATTGTCTCGATTGGGGTTTCGCCAGAAAGAATCGAATCCCCTGCACCCGGTTACCAAGCCCAATTCCGGTCAAAAACGTCGATGGATCTTTAAATATTAAAGGGACAATCCATTTCACTGCAGACCTTTACGTAACAATCGGACACACCACAACCAAAGTTCTCTTTCATGTCATGGGATGTGGCAACGATCGCATTATCTTGGGATTCCCATGGCTTCAACAGGAAAACCCCGTTATCAACTGGAAACGAAACCAATTACGATTTAAAACAGAAACTGATCGATCCGATAACCTCATCACTGAAAATCAAGAACATAGTCAACGAACGCAACAATATCCAGGATACTACAAAACCGAACCCCACCCAGTACGCCATGCCACGATTACCCACACATTCGACAAAAAATTGTATGACTACCTCGAAACAAACAACGAAAATTTCCTTCGACCTGAAGATTTTACCAAGAAAGCGATCACCTCCTACTGTATTAATCGAGTTGTCAAAGGAGATACACGCTATTTAACCCCACGATGCGTATCTCCCGCTATGGTAAAAGCTTATACGACGTCCACAGATTTGGCGATACAAAATCTAGCCCTCAGACCGAAGATAACTCTCCCCGCTGAGTATAACGACTATCAAGCAGTATTCTCGGTGGTTGCCGCAGGAACCTTACCGCCAACTCGACCTTATGACCATGCGATCAACTTGAAAGACTCTTTCATTCCTAAGATTGGCAAACTATACCCATTGTCCATCGATGAAACTAAGGCAGCCGACGACTTTATCGAAGAACATCTCAAATCTGGCAAAATCCGTCCCTCGAACTCCCCGCAAGCCTCGCCATTCTTTTTCATCAAAAAGAAAGATGGAAAAATTCGCCCCTGCCAGGACTATCGATATTTAAATGAACATACCGTTCGCGATGCTTACCCCTTACCACTCATTTCTGACTTGATTGACAAACTGAAAGACGCCAAACATTTTACCAAGTTCGACGTCCGATGGGGCTATAACAACGTTCGGATCAAAGACGGTGACCAATGGAAAGTGGCGTTCATCACGCATCGAGGATTATTTGAACCAACAGTAATGTTCTTTGGCATGACCAATTCCCCTGCTACCTTCCAACGGTTTATGAATGACTCCTTCCGCGATATGATTGCAGAAGGATGGTTAGTAATCTACATGGACGATCTATTGATCTATTCCCCCAATCAGGAAACCCACGAACGCAACACCAAGCGCGTTCTTCAACGAATGGCAGATCTCGACCTACATCTCAAATTGGAAAAATGTGTTTTCAATACCTCGGAAGTCGAATATCTTGGCATGATCGTCAAACCAGGGCAACTGGCCATGGACCCTGTCAAACTCGATGGCATACATGCTTGGAAAACGCCAACTACTCTCAAGGACGTTCGGTCCTTCCTAGGCTTTGCTAATTTTTACCGCCGCTTCATTCGCGACTACTCCATCTTAGCTCGTCCATTGATCGATCTCACGAAGAAAACGACTCCGTGGGACTGGACTCCAGCTTGTCAGGACGCCTTTGACTCACTCAAAACAGCCTTCCTGACTAAACCTGTTCTTCAACTCCCCGATAGCGCAAAGCCGTTCGCCATCGCCACCGACGCATCTAAATGGGCAACCGGCGGGATTCTCTTGCAATCAGACATGAACGGGGATTGGCACCCCTGTTCTTATCTCTCTCAATCCTTTTCGCCCGCAGAACGGAACTATGATATTCACGACCGCGAACTCCTGGCAATCCTCCGAGCCCTGCGTGCCTGGCGACATTACCTTATTAGCTCTCCTACCCCCATCCACGTATTTACTGACCACAAAAACCTGACCTACTTTCATCAAGCCCAGTTGTTAAATCGCCGCCAAGCTCGATGGTTGCTGGATTTGCAGGACTTCGACCTGAAACTTGCTCACATCCCTGGTAAATTGCTCGCCGGTCCTGATGCTCTTTCCCGTCGCCCAGATCACGTCCCCACTGATGCTTCCTCTGATAACGCGGACATCATCCTCCTTCCCGACTCCCTCTTCGTCAACCTCGTCGATGCTGCCCTCGATCGCAGGATCCGGGATGCCTCTGTTTCCGACCCCCTGGTTCTGGATTGGCTGAACCCTCGGCCTCTCCCTGGTTCCTCTGCCCGTCTCCCCTCCGACTGGTCTTACGCTGATGGGAAACTCTCCTACCGTGGTTGTCTGTACATTCCCTGCAGCGATCTACTTCGGTGGGCCATGGTGTCCGGGTGCCACGATCATGAAACGGCAGGACACCCGGGATACCTTAAGACTTGCCAGTTGGTCGCAGAACATTACTGGTGGCCCGGCCTGGCGCAGTACATTCGTCGATATGTCGCCAGTTGCGCCACCTGTCAGCGGAATAAGGTTAACACGCACCCCTCTACTCCCCCTCTGATGCCCATTCGTTCCACTTGCACTCGCCCTTTTCAACAGGTCTCCTGCGACCTGATCACCGGTCTTCCCTCTTCCTCAGGCTTTGATGCTCTCCTGGTCGTGGTCGACCATGGCCTTACGAAGGGGGTAATTCTTTGTCCTACTACCACCACAGTCACGGCTGAAGGAATCGCTTCACTCTTTTTTACCCACGTTTTCACCCGGTTTGGACTTTACGAAAAGATTATCTCTGACCGAGGTCCCCAATTCGCTTCTTCCTTCGCTAAAGAACTAGGAAGACTCCTCAGATATGAACTTGCTATCTCCACCGCTTATCACCCTCAAACCGACGGTGAAACGGAACGTGTGAATCAAGAAGTGGAAACATATTTACGGATCTTCTGTGGGAACGAACCAACAACATGGGCCAATCATATCACAATGGCGGAATTCGCGCACAACCACCGCCCCCACTCGGTCACCGGAAAGTCACCCTTCTTCCTCATGATGGGCTTCGAACCCCAAGCCCTGCCAACGGTTATTCCGTCGTCAAATCTTCCAGCCGTAAACCAATGCATGTCACTTCTCACGGCAGCACGCAACGAAGCCCTTGCAGCCCATGAACTAGCTAGACAAACCATGGCGTCAAGGAACAAACAGCGGTTCACCCCGTTCAAAGTGGGAGAAAAGGTATGGTTAGAAGCAAGGAACTTGAAACGTCTAGTAGTCAATCCCAAATTCGCCGCGAAACGAGAAGGACCATTCGTCATTACCAAGGTTTTCTCACCAATCACGTATCAACTCCGCCTCCCACAGACATGGAAAGTTCATCCCGTGTTCCACGCCTCCCTCCTATCTCCTTATCACGAAAACGACACTTACGGAACAAACTTCCCACAACCACTACCGGAACTAGTAGACGGGGAAGAAGAATACGAAATAGAAGAGATCCAACGACATCGTGGTTCCGCAGCACACTGCTCTTTCCTAATCCGATGGAAAGGGTACACAGCCGAAGAAGACTCGTGGGTTCCCGAACAGAACTTGAAACATTCCGCAGCCCTGCTAAACGACTATAAGAAACGTCACAGACTTTGAAGTTCCCCATCCTTTCTTCCCTTCCAAATTTTATGTTCGACTTCGTCCCCAAAGAAAAATGATCACATTTTACATTTCGCTTTCGCTACAAAGTCCCTAGTTCTCATTCTCTTCAACACGCTTATTTTTGTCGATACGATTACTGCCCCTTCCACCATACCTTCTAATTTCTCCGCGCCCTCTTCCCTCTCCTCTCATTTACCATGGGCATGACCTATGTCGTTCGATCCGTTTCCCCCATTCCTGAACTCCTCGACGAAACTTCTTCGTCGTCGTCTTTCTTCCACACTGCTCCAGAACAGATCCATCTTCAGTTACACGATACCCCAGAAGAACAAGATGACTCCGATTCGACAACCGCAGAAGCAGGGTGGGGAGAGAATCCCAATGAGGCCTGGCAGGTGGCGAGTCCTGCACTAGATACGCCAGACCCTTTCGCTACTAGACCAATTAGTTCTCATCCACCGATTCTATCGGTTCTTCTCCCCCCAGCATCTCACCGTCTCCGTTCAGACACGCCAGACGATACATACGCGCAGGTCCTCCTGCATCGCATTACGGACTCCAGATTGGCTATTCCAGCCACTAGCCACCTCGATTATGGCTCCCCTCTCCTAGCCCTCTACAAAGCACTGACCGAAACCGAGCGCATCGATCTCATAGTGCGCAACAATTCGGCCAATCCTGACGCCCACGTCACCCTCATCGTGGGTATTCTTCGACACATCCGGGATCACCTACGAGGCGCCCTTGTCACTATGGGTTACCAACTCCACTTCGGAGAATTCTTGGCAGACATAGAACGCTACACTCGAGAGCTTGCGCTTGCCCAAGGAACTCAACCACCTCCCTACTCCTCCGCGGCGACAACCCCAAGCGCCTCCTCCCCTCTCGACCCGGCCGCCGAAGCGTCCTTGGCTCACACAGATGCGTGGTTAGCCGGACTAGGTGGTCGGCTTGTCCTTCCTCCCAATCATCCCAGATACTCCGAAGCTTGCTTCGAGTGTCACTGTTTAGGGCATCGTCGTGCTCAATGCCCGCAGTACCAATGCCCATTATGCCTTGTATGGGCTCCTGGACACGCTCAGGTCCGTTGCCCAAGTAGACCCCGTCCTCGTCCGCCACAACGCCCCACATTGTCGTCCTCGTCAGGCTCCTCCACTACCCAACACACTCTGCCACACTCATCTGCACGCCAACCAGTTCGCTTCGCAATCCCTCGTCGTCGACGGACCGTCTCACCCATCTCTCCTCTCCCCGACATCGACGACCATATCAACGACGTATGGGATGATGCTGCTTATGCAAACGTCACCGGATCTCTCAGTGCTTATGCCCTGGACCTCTAATCAACCTGCCGTGTATGTATCCCTCAAGACCTGGTTTTCTCGTCGGTGACTTGAGATGTACTGGGGGGGTAATGTTACGATTCATGTTTATCTTCTCTTTCTTTTATCTTGATGACCTTTCTACGGTAACCCGCGGGTTCACCTTTCCCTCGTCATCCAGATTACGATTACCTTTCTTCTTTCCGATTCCTCAGACTTCGATAGCTGACTCACTAACTGAGTCATATATAACCTCGTCAATCCCCACCCTTCAACAGGGTTCTTTCCGTTTCTCTCGCATTCTATGTCCTTCTTCTCATTTATCCTTCTTTATCTTTTTCCTTTCGTAGTCATGGTCCGTGCTAGCTTCTCATAACATATATAAACCACACTAGCACAACCTGTATCCTTTAACTTTGAGCTCCGCAATTCTACGCTCAGTCTTGCCTCTCAGTTCGTCGACTTCGGTCCTCAAGCCCCTTAAGTCTCAGTAAAGGCCTCTCTATAACGAAGCCTTCCTCAAGCCCTAAGTCCTCATCCCTAGTCCTAGTCACCTTGCGGCTACGTGCGAGTCTACCCGGCCCACACGTAACAGTATCGACATGCTCTTCGGTGACAACACCCTGCTAGCATCCTTTAAACCAGGCTGCATGGGCCACAATATGTATACCATTGAGGACATCACCGGTCGTCATCATTCTACGATCGCTCCTGATTTTGAGACCATGCACAAACGAATGGGACATCCTTCCAAGGATGTAATGAAACATGCCGCAAAACATACGCGCAATTTTCCTTCCGTCGAGATACCGAAGGAAGACAAAACCTGCAAAGGTTGTGCGGAGGGTAAAACCCCTGCTCGCACCTTCCACCTGGATCTCAGGAGAGCCAGAGCGCCCTTCGAGCTTATCCATTCGGACGTCAAGTCCTTCCCCATCACATCGTACCATAAGTATCGGTACATTATCACCTTCTTCGATGACTACACGTCATATGGGTGGAGCGCACTCTTGTGCACCAAGGACAATGCCCTTCAGGCAACCAAGCACTTCTTAGCGATGGTGTCCACCCAATTCGACGCTAAAGTTAAAGAATGGATGTCCGATGCAGGGGGAGAGTACAAGTCCAAAGCTTTCGATGAGCTGCTTGCCTCTCAGGGGATACGCATCCTCCAGAGTGCCCCTCACGTCCCACAACAAAATGGTCGCGCTGAGCGC
>JBBPJJ010000603.1:0-16497 GCA_038088635.1 Veloboletus limbatus
CATGGCCCCTCAACACCTCTGTTTCGACCGTTTCAGCCGCCCATTCCGTTGTTGTGCATCCAGCTGCACTGGTGAGTACTTGGATAGGTGGAGTAGGTAGGTAGCTTGCCTTGAGTAGTACTTGTGTGTTCATAGCATCGATGGCACGTTCCGTTCAACTGTAGTAGCTGTCGAGTAGCTCTGTTAATGAAATTGATTGTGTTGGCTTGTCCTCGTCAATGCAGGACATGAAGTCCGAGTCCGTTTCATTGGCATCTTTGTCGATCTCAGCGGTATGTGTGAATAGAATGGGTGCGACCATTTTGTCACTAACCCCCGACGTCAAGCTGGCTTGGTCGACTAGCCGGGCCGAGCCGAGCTGATGTCACGTGGAGTCGTGTCACATGAAGTCGAAGCCGCTCGCTAAGTTGGCAAAGTCGAGCCATAGCCGAGCCAAGCCGAGTCGCGGCAACACTATTCAGAATCTAGCTGTATGTACCATATATCAGTCGCAAAGCTTCAAATTAAATTTCGACTGGTGATTGAACATACCAACTCGATCTCTGCGCTTTCATCATCCATCGCTGGACGCGGCATCATCGGCAGGACGAGGGCTTTTTGGAGCGATGAGGCATCGAGAAAGACGACGTGCGTGATGCTGCCTGTTTTTCGGAGGGTACGTGTTGGGACAGACGGGAGGGGTACAACGCTTGGAGGGACGGTCTCCGTTGGTCGTCGTTTTTTTGGTGGTTGTGCTTCCTTGCTCGATGGTGGTGGTGATGGCGATGGTGACAGCGATGTCGTTGCCTCTGCCTCTGCCTCTTCCTCTGCCTCTTCCTCTGCATCGTGCGTCATGTCCTGGTTGTACACTACTTGCTCTACCGTCCCGCAGGACCTGGAAAACAGTACGATTTCGCAATCCATAGCATTGACCGGGATGTTGACCAGAATGAGAGTTCTTCCATCCGGGTATACGATGTCTTCGGGTTTTGACAGGTGAGCACGGACGTATAGGATGTGCGTTGAGTGAGCATATGCGACTGGGATAATGGTGAATCCTGAGACATGTGTTGGCAAAGTCGACATGGAAGTGTGCTGGGCAGATTACATAACCACAGCAAAGCCACACAACAGATTTTTGGAGATTTGGGACGGCTTTTAATGACAAACAAAATGACAATCCTGTACTTGAAATATACCTTGCCATTCAGGAGGTGTCAGAATTTTAAGTATAAGCAAACCTCGAAATGCTGGCAGAAACTTGAAGTATGTGTGCGTGTACTAGCTATGTCAAAATCTCGGGATATATTAAAAATATAGTAGTAGCTTGAATGTAGGCACAAACTCTAAACTTCGGCTTCTCATATAAGCATCAGTGATATTTGAAGTTTTGCCCTGGCCAGTATGACGGCCAAAATATGAAGTATTGACGAACAATAAGTCCTCCTCCTAAATTTGGTGTTTTGACAGAAGACTAAATGTATGTCGATACTTGGTATATTGCTTGAATTTATATTCTGCGCGTGATCATTCCCTGCTGATTGAACACTGATCACCCAAACTTGACACGATCACTGCGCATTGACAGTCAAACCACAAACAGAGATCATGCCATTCAAGTTCCAATTTGGCGAAACCTACAATCTTGGACATCAGTGTCACTACCCTACTATATGTACACTCTACTCAATATGAGCTCAGTCCTGGGCAAAGATGTTAGCCAGTCTTGCAGTGGCAATATGACATATAGGCTTACCCGACACAGCGAAAGGACAACCATGCGGTCATCTGCAATTGCTAAACGTGCAAAGTGACTGTGTTACGATTCATCTTTATCTCTTGATCCAGACCTCTCTTCTTCTCTGATCGTTTCCATCTTGATGACCTTTCCATGGTAACCCGCGGGTTCACCTTTCCCTCGTTATCCTGATTACGCTTACTTTTCTTCTTTCCGATTCCTCGGACTTCTATGGCTGACTCACTAACTGAGTCATATATAACCTCGTCAGTCTTCACCCTTCAACAGGGTTCTTTCTGTTTCTCTCGCATTCTATATTGTTCTTCTCATTTATCCTTCTTTATCTTTTTCCTTTCGTAGTCATGGTCCATGCTAGCTTTCCATATATATATAAGCCATACTAGCACGACCTGTATAACTTAACTTAGAGCTCCGCAATTCTATCCTAGTCTTGCACCTCAGTTCGCAACCTTTGGCCCTCTGTCCCTCAGTCCCAGCAAAGGCCTCTCAATAACGAAGCCTTCTTCAAGCCCTAGTCCTCGTCCCCAGTCCTAGCTACCTTGCGGCTACGTGCGAGCCTACCCGGCCCACACGTAACAGACTGACAACCCACGATAAATGGACAATTTCTAAGCTATCCGAGATGACCAAAGAGTATAACTTCGCTGGAAAGTGCAGATATGATGCGAATGGGTCATGTTTATTTCCTTGTGGTAACAAGGACTGTTGTTGCACAGCAAAAGTCAGAAAACCATTGTTTCCAAATATGTACTTGATGCTTCCAGGAATAGGTGGTGATGAACTGCGGCCTTGCAGGTAGAACATGATAAGTGAATTGCCAAGATGAGTGGAGGACCTGCTATAGACAATCCCTTCATGCTTAACGTGTGCACGCAGAACTGCTGTGCCTTGGTGAATGAGCCAGAACAGATCTTGTGGAACAGCTACAGGCACTGCGGTGAGCGATACTTAAATGCCATCATCGTCAGCGTTGTTGTCAAGACCCTGACCTACTTCCATGACTCCATATGCCTGATCAAGGAGGACCTTGCATTCTCAAATGGCTGGAGGGCACCGAGGGCGAGAAACCCAGCCTTGAAGCTTCGCTGCTTTGAGATACGATTGCATCATTGTTGCCTCCAGCTCTCCTATCAACTATGTCAGAAAAAGGAGACCAAGGTAAAATCATTACTTACCAGATCTGTGATTGTTCGGAAGGTGCTGTAACGTCCCAATCAGGCATTCGAAAGGAAACAACCACCAGGAATGGACAGGACCAAACAAGATAAGATAGTCATAGATGTGAAAAGACGCATGGTGATTGGGTCGTGCATTGACAGCGGGGAAGATTGCCTTGAGCTTTCCAACGTAGCTAGAAATGTATGCTTGATAGGCAGTGGTGCAGTTGTCACTCGTTGTGCATGCACAAGCCAGATAAACAGCAGAGACCAGATCCATTGTATCGTCAAGGACTGCCTTGAGACCTGGTGCATCATCGCCTCATGGACTAGTTGCCCTGCAGTTGCCCCAGAGGCTAATCAATGCAATAGGGAGATAAACAGTTGCAAGGGTGTGCCACTCATCCACTTTTATTGTTCCGGCTGCTGAGTCACCAAAATTGCTAGGCATTGAACCGAGCCACGAAGGAGTGATCATATCACGAATAATGTGGCAAACATGGTCCAGAACTTCTTGTATATCATATGAGGTAGTATGTTTGACCCGGATAGCGGACAAAGGCATCGCAGCTCACTGGTCCATTCACTTTGAGAAATGTACTACACAGAATCAGAACAGCAAACTCACCCATTCAACAAGCACCTTGGCATAATCAGCTTTGAAAGTCTTCCCCTTTTTCGAGGGAATACGGCCTAAACTCTGACAAATGAACTTGAGGGCACAGATATTCTTGCGAAGTATGGATTCTCGAAGTTGGTCCAGGTATGCCTTGACTGCAATCTCATCGTCGGGGTGTGGTAATGGCGCAGTAAGAAGTGCATGAAGCACATAGACTTGCAAAATCTCCTTTTTGGTCATTGAAAGTTCTTGAGCCATCTGTGGGTCAATCTGTCCAAAAGGGAAGTCAAAAGCGGAATTTGGAGAGCGTGTGGCATCTGAGGTCTCATTAGTGAGCCTCAGCAGACTTCGCATGTGGTGCTGGACCAAGCCTTTGAGTATACAGTGCATGGAATCAACTACAAGCTGGCATGCAGGATCTCAGTATGGCAAATGCCATAATTCTGAATAGCGGATGCCATGCTCCTTGAAGATCTTATCATGTCCAGCAGAGGTAGGTGTGTCCCTCCATTGCTCCGCAAAGTAACAAGTCTTGTCTTTGTCACAGGGTGTCCAATTATGAAAGTCCATTTGGGCATAGTTCGTTTGATGATAACAGTTGCATGCGCTGCAAAAGAAATGACTCCCGACACCAACAAGGGCTGAAAGATGACACGCTGCGGGCAGGTCACAGACAACTAAGGCCACAGCACTGTGTGTCATCCGGCCATTAGGATGGTTCGCTGTTTGTGAAAAGCGGATTCCCTGGTTCCATGCCACTGCCATGTCATTGACGAGCTGTTATGATCAGCCCGGGTAGGGATGAGCGTGGCCCTTGAATGCTGGACATCTAGGACGAGGAGACGGGGAGGCCGTTCATAGACAACGGGGAACTGGGTGAAGTCAAACACAAAGAGGTAGATTGCTAGGTGCGCAAGGGCACAAGACTAGACTAGGTTGAGGGCTAGGGAGTGTCCAGGGTATAACCCAAGGGAAGACTAAGCTAAGGAACTACGACTATGAGGGATGGGTTTATATAGGGAACCCAGAGATGCTCTAGGGCAGGCATAGAATGTCTATGAGTCAGCAATGGAATGTGATAGAACAATGAAGAAGCGAAGAAGCTAGACTCATGGCAAAGGTGAGGCAAGATGACTCAGAGATAAGAGATAAGGACTAAGTAAGAATGACTAAAGATCAGCGGTGAGTCATGTGCTAAAGATAGCGAGATCTGTTGGAGATCTGCTGATGACAGGGATGTTACATGTGGGCCGGGTAGGCTCGCACGTATCCGCAAGATGACTAGGACTTGGGACAAGGACTAGGGCTTGAGGAAGGCTTCGTTATAGAGAGGCCTTTACTGAGGCTGAGGGACGGGCACCGAAGTCATTGAACTGAGAGGCAAAACTAGGAGTAGAATTGCGGAGCTCAAAGTTAGAGAATACAGGTCATGTTAATATGGTTTATATACTCGTGAAGAGTGAGCACGGACCAAGACTACGAAAGGAAAAAGATAAAGAAGGATAGATATGAAGAACAACATAGAATGCGAAGGAAACGGAAAGAACCCTGTTGAAGGGCGGAGATTATCGAGGCTATGTATGACTCAGTTGGTGAGTCAGCTACGGAAGGCTGAGGAATCGGAGTGAAGGAAAGTAATCGTAATCTTGATGATGGAAGAAAGGTGAAACCGTGGTTTACCGTGAAAAAGTCATCAAGATGAGAAATGATAGAAGAAAAAGAAAGAACGAAATAAATGAATCGTAACATTACCCCCCCATTACGTCTCGAGTCACCGACGAGAACCAGTCTTGCAGGACACATATGCAGCGAGGTCTTCAGAAATTGAGAGCGTAAGCACCAGGAGAGCCGGTGACGTTGGCGTAAGTGACATCATCCCAGACATCGTCGATATGAGCATCGGTGTCAGGCAGGGGGGAAATAAGGGAGACAGTGCGACATCTGCGAGGGATAGAAGGACAGGTGGCTGGCCGAGAGGTGTGACCCGGAAGAGAATGTTGGGTCAGGGAGGAGTTGGACGACGAGGACTATTGTGGACGACGGGACGGGCGAGGCTGAGGCCGACTGGAGCAACAGATCTGTGCATGTCCTGGAGCCCAGACGAGACAAAGGGGACATTGATACTGGGGACAGTTGGCCCGTTGATGGCTCAGGCGATGACACTCGAAGCAAGCTTCAGAGTATCGAGGGTGGTTAGGTGGGAGGATTAGTCGTCCACCAAGTCCGGCAAGCCAGTCATCAGTATGGGCCAGAGATGCCTCGATGGCAGGATCGAGGGGGGAAGACGAAGCACTGGGAGTTGAGTGGGAAGAGTATGGAGGGGGTTGGACTCCTTGTGCGAGGGCAAGTTCCCTAGTGTAATGTTCAATGTCGGCTAGGAACTCCCCAAAATGGAGCTGGTATCCCATCGTGACGAGGGCTCCTTGTAAGTGATCCCTAATGTGGCAGAGGACTCCCATAATGAGGGTGACATGGGCATTGGGGTTGGTGGAATTATTCCACACGAGGAGGTCAATGCGTTCAGTTTCTATAAAGGCTTTGTAGAGAGCTAGGAGAGGGGAGCCGTAGTCGAGGTGGCTGGTGGCAGGGATAGCCAACCGGGAGTCCGTGATGCGATGGAGGAGTACCTGTGCATATGTGTCGTCTGGGGTGTCAGAGCGGAGACGATGAGATACTGGGGGGAGAAGAACCGATAAGATCGGTGGGTGAGTGCTAATTGGTCTAACGGCGAAATGATCGGGCGTATCTAATGCAGGTCTCGCCACCTGCCAGGCATCGTCGGGACTCTCTTCCCACCCTGCTTCTGCTGTTGTCGAGCCGGAGTCTTCCTCATCAGGATCTTCGTGAAGTTGGAGGCGAAGTTGTTCCAGGGTGGTGACGAACGAGGACGATGGTGATGGGGTATCGTCAAGCAAGTCGGGAACGGGGGAGACAGAGTGAACGACATAGGTCATGCCCATGGTAAAGAAGGAAAGGGAAAGGTAGAAAGAAATTAGAAGGTGTAGTGAAAAGGGCAGTAGTTGTAGTGGCAGAAGTAAGCATGTTCTAGGGAATGAGAACTAGGGACTTTATAGCGAAAGCGAAAGATGAAATGGGATGGTTTTTCTTTGGGAACGAAATCGAACATAAAAATGAGGAGGGAAAGGAGAATAGAGAGTTTTCAAAGCTTGTGTCGTTTTTTATAGTTGTTTGGCAGTGCTGCGGAGTGTTTCAAGTTCCGCTCCGGAACCCACGAGTCTTCTTCAGCTATGTATCCTTTCCATCAGATCAGGAAGGAGCGATGTGCTGCGGAACCACGATGGTGTCAGATCTCCTCGATTTTGTATTCTTCTTCGTCATCTATTAAGTCTGGTGGTGGCCGTGGGAAATTCGTTCTGTAAGTGTCATTTTCATAATAGGGGGATAGAAGAGAGGCATGGAATATGGGGTGAATTTTCCATGTCTTTGGGAGGCGTAGTTGATATGTGATTGGTGAGAGAATTTTGGTGATGATGAACGATCCTTCCCATTTTGCAGTGAACTTGGGGTTGACGACGAGATGTTTTAAGTTTCATGCTTCTAACCATACCTTTTCTCCTAATTTAAACGGAGTGAACCGTTGTTTAGACCTTGCTGCCATAGTTTGTCTAGCGAGTTCATGGGCGGCGAGAGCTTTGTTTCATGCTGTTGTGAGAAGTGATATCCATTGGTTGACAGCTGGGAGATCAGATGACGGGATAACCGTTGGCAAGGCTTGGGGTTCGAAGCCCATCATGAGAAAGAATGGTGATTTTCTGGTGACTGCATGGGGACGGTGGTTATGTGCGAATTCTGCCATTGTGATGTGATTGGCCCATGTTGTTGGTTCGTTCCCACAAAAGATCTGTAAATAAGTTTCCACCTCCTGGTTCACACGTTCTGTTTCTCCATCAGTCTGAGGGTGATAAGCGGTGGAGATAGCAAGTTTGTAACCCAGGAGTCTTCCTAATTCTTTGGCAAAGGAAGAAGCAAATTGAGGACCTCAGTCTGAGATGATCTTTTCATAAAGGCCAAACCAGGTGAAAACATGGGTAAAAAACAATGAAGCGATGCCTTCGGCAGTGACAGCGGTGGTAGTGGGGCAGAGAATTACCCCTTTCATAAGGCTGTGGTCGACCACAACCAGCAGAGCATCGAAACCAGCAGAGGGCGGAAGGCCGGTGATGAGGTCACAAGAGACTTGCTGAAAAGGACGAGTGCAAGTGGAGCGGATGGGCATGAGAGGTGGCATGGTGGGGTGAGTGTTAACCTTATTACGCTGATAGACGGCGCAGCCTGCGACATAGCGATGGATATATTGCGACAAACTGTTACGATTCCTCTTGTTCTCCCCTTGATCCTTTACTTCTTCATCGTTTATTTAGTGTCACGTGACACCATGTATTACTCATCGTTCTACGATGATCTTCCACGTTCTATACACTTCCGTCGGTTTCTATTGCGCTTACCAAACGCTCTTCTTTTGCCATTGGCCTTTACTTTCTGCTCTTCTTTCGCCATTGGCTCCTACTTTCTTCTTTGACGTTCCATGACCTTCCTTGCTTACTCATGAACATTCCAAGGAGTTCCATCATATTCCATGACTCGGGTATATAAACCCTCGTCCCTTATCCATACTCCTTAGCTTAGACCTCCTTGCGATATCCCTTGTATTCCTTGTATAATCCATCTGCTTAATCGCAGACTTGCTCTCATCGTCGTCCAGCCATCCGAGCGGACTCTTCTTGCTAAGCTCCTGCCGATTCTTCAAGGCAGCTCCTCGTCGTGATCCTACCATCGTGTGGACACTCCTCGACCTCTGTGAACAACACTTAGGCGAGTCCTCGTTCCTTGTCTACGACCTTTATCTCTGCAAGGCTACGTTTGCCCCTACCCGGGTCAACCGTAACACAAACTGGGCCACCAGTAGTGCGCAGCGACTAACTGGCGAGTTTTGAGGTAGCCTGGGTGTCCTGCCGTTTCGTGATCGTGGCACCCGGACACAATGGAACGGCAAAGGAGATCGTCACAGGGGACATACAAGCGACCTTGGTAAGAAAGTTTTCCATCCGCGTAGGACCAGTCGGAAGGAAGGCGAGTTGTAGAAGAGCCAGGGATGGGCCGAGGGTGTAACCAATCGAGAACCAGGGTGACGGAGACGGAGGCGTTACGGATCTGACGATCCAGGGTGGCGTTAATGAGATTGACGAATAGGGACTCGGGGAGGAGAGTGACATCTGCGTTATCAGAGGAAGTGTCAGCAGGGACATGATCGGGGCGTCGAAAGAGAGTGTCAGGACCAGCAAGCAATTTACCGGGGACATGATCGATACGCAGGTCGAAGTCCTGCAGATCCAACAACCAGCAGGCTTGGTGACGATTCAGCAATTGAGCTTGACGGAAGTAAGTAAGATTTTTGTGGTCCATGAAAACCTGGACAGGAGTGGGGGAGCTGATCAGGTAGTGATGCCAAGCACGCAGGGCGCGAAGGATGGCGAGAAGCTCACGGTCATGAATATCGTAATTCCGTTCTGCAGGCACAAAGGACTGTGAGAGGTAAGAACAAGGATGCCAGTCCCCATTGGCATCCGATTGCAAAAGAATACTGCCGGTTGCCCATTTGGAAGCATCAGTAGCGACAGCGAACGGTTTGGTGACATCAGGGAGCTGAAGGACGGGTTTAGTCAGAAATGCTGCTTTGAGCGAGTTGAAAGCAGTTTGGCAGGCCGGAGTCCAATCCCAAGGGACTGTTTTCTTAGTGAGATCTATTAGTGGGCGAGCTAAGGTAGAATAATCGCGGATAAAACGGCGATAAATGTTAGCAAAACCTAGAAAAGACTGAACGTCCTTAAGAGTGGTGGGTGTTTTCCAAGCATGGATGCCGTCCAGTTTGACGGGGTCCATTGCTAATTGACCAGGTTTGACAACCATTCCAAGATATTCGACTTCAGAGGTATCGAAGACACATTTTTCCAGTTTAAGGTGTAGGCCAAGGTCAGTCATGCGTTGAAGAACGCATTTGGTGTTGCATTCGTGGGTTTCTTTATCGGGGGAATAAATCAGTAAGTCATCCATATAAATGACTAACCATCCTTCCGCTATCATGTCACGGAATGAATCATTCATAAATCGTTGGAAGGTGGCAGGGGAATTAGTCATGCCAAAAAACATAACCATTGGCTCGAATAATCCCCGATGGGTGATGAACACTGCTTTCCATTGGTCGCCATCTTTGATCCGAATGTTGTTGTAGCCCCATCGGATGTCAAACTTGGTGAAATGTTTTGCTGTTTTTAGTCTGTCGATCAGGTCGGTGATAAGTGGTAGGGGGTAAGCGTCTCGGACAGTATGCTCATTTAGATAACAATAATCCTGGCAGGGGCAAAGTTTACCATCTTTCCTTTTGACGAAGACAAATGGTGAAGCTTGCAGGTCATTCGAGGAATGGATCTTGCCCAATTTGATATGTTCGTCGATGAAGTCATTGGCTGCTTTTGTTTCATCAGTGGATCACAGGTAAAGTTTACCGATTTTAGGAGCAAAAGAGTCTTTTAGGTTGATTGATAGTCGTTGTATGCCGCTGGGAGAGTTATTTTCGGTTTGTGAGCTAGGTTTTGTATGGCCAGATCTGTTGACGTAGTATAAGCTTTTACCATGGCAGAAGATACACATCGTGGGGTTAGATAACGTGTATCCCCTTTGATGATGCAATTAATGCAATGAGACGTTACCGCTTTCTTGGTAAAATCTTCGGGTCGAAGGAAATTTTCATTGTTTGTTTCAAGGTAGTCATATAGCCTTTTGTTGAATGTGTGGGTTATTGAGGCGTGGCATACCTGGTGAGGTTCGGCTTTGTAGTATCCAGGAGTTTGCTGGGTTTTCTGAATATAATTCTTATTCTCGGTGATAAGGTCATTGGATCGATCGACCTCTGGTCTAAACCATAGTTGATTTCTTTTCCAGTTGATAACGGGGTTTTCTTGCTGAAGCCATGGGAATCCCAGGATGATACAATCATTGCCACACCCCATAACATGGAAGAGAACTTTGGTCGTAATGTGTCCAATCGTGACATAAAGGTCGGCGGTAAAATGAATCGTTCCTTTGATATTTAGGGATCCATCGACGCTTTTGACAGGGATCGGACTTGGCAGTCGGGTACAGGGGATCCGGTTCTTTCGAGCGAAACCCCAATCAAGGCAATTGATATGTGCTCCGGAATCTATGAGGGCGGTGGTGACGACGGTTTTCTTTGTACTCGCGGGGATTGATATCGTGGTAGTCATGAATAATGATTTCTTGGATGTAGATCGTACAGGCGAGTATTTAGTATGAGGAGGAGAGGCTGACGTCGTTACAGACCCTCCTTTTAAAAAGACTAGACCTTGTTAACGAGGATTTCGTTGTCTTCGTCGTCACATTCCATCAAGTCCGGGATTTCTCCCGTCTCTTCTTCATCAGTTCTTTTCATAACTACATCTTCTGATGATGTACTTGGCCCTCGCACGCTCATTCCTTCAGGGTTGAAAAAGTCAATGTGGAGGGAAAAGATATAACGGCCTTCATCGCCTTGATCAACAAAGAGCCTCCCAGGATTCGGACCGTGAAAGTCTCGGAGAAATCATGCCTCAAAAGGGTTCTTAACAACATGAGACGGTGATGACAACGAGGCATGGAAATGGTCGCATGCTGCATCCATGGCTGTCTCTATGTCTTCACGAGATACGAGCGATGCCAGGTAATCCTTGAAGTCATGGTAAGCAAAAGTCTTTCTTGGGCGACGCTTCCCATCAGTACTGGTCTCCAGCAACTCCTCAGTAAACTGAGTCTCCGGTATAGGAAAGATGTTACAACGTTTAGGGTAGGCGAGACTGCTAGAGCCCAGCAAAGAGGTAGGCGCATAGATGCAGTGACAAGCACAAATGGCATATACAACCGTTCTTGATGTAAGTTGAAATTTAGAAATGGTGCTGGTGATGGTAGATGGAACTTGTTTCATGATGTTCTCGTGGACAGCACCGAGTGCCCCACCAGGCTTCTGAAAGGCAAGATAAAGCAGGAGCGAGAGACTGCTCATGATGAAATTCGCCCCAGTGGTACCAACACCTAACACGACACTGCACACTACCCCAAGCAATACCGTCACTTGTGCAATTATGTCCATTCGTTCGACTGGTAGCTGGTATTGATTTTCTGCATCTCGTGTCAGTCACTCGCGACCATCATATGATAGAGCCCCATACCTGTGTTAATATCCACTGGACCTTGCGAGACAGGTACATGAGGCTGGACTTGTGCTTCCAACTCCTGCAGTAGAGTAGACAATGTCCTCTTCTTGGCCTTGACAGAATCTGCATCCCGGTTGACATTGTCCACCACCCGGCGCAAGGTCTTCACTTCACACTGAAGATAGGGATAGTTGACATTGGATGGTTCAAGCAACAGGCGGCTGCAACAGTGCATACGCGACTCAATATTGTTCAAAAGCTGGAGGGCTTTGACTGCACAGTGATGATTGTCCTTCTTGGATAACCTGCGCCCACTGACCATTGAGGCAGGGGTCACTGAGCCAGATAATGACGGTAAGGTGTTAAGGGGGGTTGAAGCGAACGGAACTTCTTCAACAGTGGTGGCTGATTGAAGGGTGAGGCGACCGAGACTGCTCACAAGGTCAGTCATAGGGACTGAACCTCTACTAGGGCGATTTGATATGTTGCTATTGCTTGAACATGTCTCCTGAAACTCGGTGTGAGAGCTCCACAACTTGCTGGGGGTGCGCTCAGCATGAGGACCATTGTCGGTAAAGGTGAGAGCAAACAGGTGCCCAGCTATAGAGTAAACGGTGGAAGCAGGAGTCCCAGTCTCATTGCCAAATGAGTCCAGTGAGCTGGGGGGATCATCGGAAGGCATGTGCTTAGCTCCACGCTCAGCTTGGATGCGCTTGAGATGAGCTAGAATAAGGTGGGAGTTCATGAATACACCCTTTTGTTTTCCGTTCGCATCTATACTGCCTTTGTCCAAGCACTCACCACAAGTACACCGCTTGAGGACAGGGGAAGCAGAAGGCATAAGCTGCTAGGTTAATAGGTCAGAAAATATGGGGCCCAACGACTTGATGACCTTATGCTAGGAAAGTTGGAAAGAACCTCTCGTTTACAGCGAGGTATAAGAAAGCTGCATTAAATATGCAGCTACAAAAATGAAGCTGCTTCACAGCATGGGACGGTTAACGGAACAAGCTCCACGGTAATGGTGCATGTTGTACATACCAATCTGAGCTTCAGATTGTCCTACCCGAACAAGGTCACGATGACAGCGAACTTGCATTGTTCTAGATAGATGATATGAAGCTGACCAAAAAGATCAGATGGGACCCTGCATATTGTTGGCACTGCATAAAGAACGAGCTCTTGAGCTCCCAAAGAATACAGGATAAAGGATGGGCGCAAATGATGGGCGCTAGGCACAAATCATCGGTGCATTGACACCACGTGGCTGATGCGAGAATTCCTGTCTATGATGGCGACTAGAACGTAATCACCATCACAGAGAGTTATACCACAACATAAGTTGATTGGTATGTATCCAGTTAATTTACAAGTAAATAGCTGATGGTACTGCCTGCTTCTCATCGTATACCCGGGCTCGGTCAGTCCTCTTCCCATCCGAGTCAGCTTTAGCTTCAACTATCTCCAGAATTTGCTGCGTAAGTCCACACAACGACTCTACATTGTTTTCCAGGTTGTTAACTTTGGTTTGATTACCATGAAATGGGCAAGACACGTTAATAGACATGTCTTGCCACCTTGGAGTGGTTATGTTCTGCAACAACCAGACACAGAGCTCACTCTATGTCCCGTAATGTCAGAATGCATATTAGGTTTGATATCCCACTTACATTTCGAGCCATAGGAATATAGCAACACAAGACGACCAAGATGACCAAGAATCCAAATGCGACAAGAAACCTCAGGAACGATACCCAAGTCCAAGAATTTGGTGGATGAGCTTTCTGAACATCATAGTCGTGGAACCACATGCTGATCATTGCCTTTTTTCAATCACCAGCCAGGGATGCACATGCAACGATACACCGCCCGCTGACTTCGCGCATCTATGAGCATTATATTAATCAGCATCAACCCTTCCTACAGCTCCCAGCAACGTACAGCAATCGTCAGCACAAGTGTTGCAGCCATATGATGCAGCCTCTCAATTAGAGTGCCACTTCGTCTGTCGAAGACATAAATGCAGCCATTGTCGCTACCGCCAATCACCACCCTTCCATCGTCACCAAACAAAACTTGCTTGGGAACGGGTACAAGTGGTGGGTCTATTGCAAAAGTTCTGACTAACTGACCACTCTCCAAATGATACAGCGTGAATCCGTCGATCCCATTGTCCACAATGAAGAGACCCTTCTTGAGGTGGACAGCCACTGAGCCTCTATGGTCACAGTGAGCATGGTGAAAGCGGAAATGGATTTGTGCCCACATTACTGATTGACAACAACGCTCTGACAGTACTGTCCCATCCTTGCTGCTTAATTTGATTCTAGATAATCATAGGTAAGCTCTCTGTCTCCCGGAACCTTGGAGTACTTACACATTCCCATCATACAACCCAAATACACAGATGCTACCAAGATCACCAAATGCAATTGATTTTGGTACAGTGCTGTCTAGGTGACCTGCAAATACTGATTGCAGCTGCGAGTTGGTGCCAAGCACGAGGACCTGGACAATGTTGTCACATGTGCCGAGGGCTATTTGGCATGTTGATTCGATGGATGCTGAGTTCCATGCAATACACGTGATTTCAACACCTGAGCCCAGCCTGCGGGCACATATTTCTTGAAATTGCTTCTGCTAATGAGTCATCATGATCAGGTATGTGTCGTATCAGTTCTAAGGGAAACTCACATCGACCGGGTTACATCGCAGAAACACCACATAACCCATGCTTGTTCCATAGCAGAGAGTATCGGACAAGGTATATCTTGTTTTCGTCCACATTGCACAACTCACAACCCCATGCGAGTCTGTATGAGCCAGTGTGGCAAGCCCCTTTTGAGTTACAATATTCCAGAGCTTGATTCCCTGCACACCTAGATAAATATGAGCCCAAGCTCAGAATTAAGTTGATTCGGCTGATGCGTACCACCAGCCACAAGGATCTCTCCATCAAGGGATAGGGCAAGCGCATAGACAGAGCCTATTGCACTGGCAATGGAGGCCGCCCTCTGGTAATGCTTTGTTGGCACAGAGAACCAAGGTAGTGAAAATGGGGCCGCTGTCTGAATAGGCATTGAGTATGACCTGCTCACATCGCCCATCACACATATATATGTATACAATGTATTGCAGGCAAGATTTTTTGGTCTAAGTGCCTTGTTACTATAGTTATTGGAAGACAAAAATGAAACAAAAATGTGCTGCATAATTGTAAGATGGTACCATGGATCTCCTAGTTACTTACGAAACAAAAGTGCACTGCGTAATTGTAGTAGGCGACTTATTGTCTCGATTTGAATGTGTTGCCTGTGCAGTCATAAGTCTTCAGTTTGGTCTCATTCCAAATCAGCATCAAGTCTCTGTTCAGTCGCCATCCTAGAATCCTAATGCCTACCACTATCAAGCCTGTGTCACCATTCTACAATATTTCCCCTCTGCTGCCATCTGATCATGCTGAGTCGGTTGAAGGAGCACTTCACCCAATGACATTGCTTGCTACTGAGGTTCTCAGTCCAGCTGGTCTGCATGTTACTCCAGCCAAGGTTACTGTAGTCGGCTGCAAATCTGATTTTCTCGTCTCTCATTCTCGCCAGTCTACACCTGCCCCAGTCTTCCAATTTCCATCACGCACACCCAAGCTGCCAGCACACCACCACAGTACTTTCCCATATCCAAAAAGAGTCACATTTCAGCGGGCGACATCTGTTACAAGTGAACAGACTCACAGTGCTACCGGCGATTCCTCAGCTTCAGACGACTCTTCTTCTGATGAATCTACTCTGAGTACCCTTTCAGAAGACTCCAAGATTCCCAAGCCCCAAGGAGAGCCTGGTCGTCCAGGTCGTGGAGGGTACAACCTTGAAACAGCACTCAACTGGAATCACGCAGTGTTTTTGAAATTCAAGGTGACATTCATACACACCATCGTGAACATGCACCCTCTAAGTATCTTTTTCCTTCAGAAATTTACCCACCATCTCATTGATGAGCATTTGGACAGCACAAAATGTGCATCAGCCCAGAATCCTGCACTTATGAAAGTCGTGCATGACAAGGTCAGTTGTTTAAGTCATCCACAACTGCAGTGAATTACAAGGTTTTTAGGCTACAGCTGCATTCCCTGATCTTGAGAACTATAGCAATGCCTGGCTAGTTGCTAACATGGTGATGATGCGTCTCAAGTATCCTTGAAGCTGAGCGCGACATCGGGAGATTGAGATGGCTGCAGGGAAAGGCAAGCGCACATGTTCTACGGTATGTTCTCATCCAACTTTCATACTAATGTCGAACTGATGTGCCAATAGAAGTGAATTGCATGTGTTATGTACAGTGACTCACAAAATTGTCCCAATGTTTGACACTTTTTGATTGTTCATTGAATATCATTTGCATATAAACAGATATAAACAAGGTTTTGGTGTATGAAAGGAGGCTGGTACTCTTGGATAGGCAATGATAAATAAATTATGTAATTTGGATCAGTAACCATGGAGATACATGCAATTCAAAACTGATACTCATCGGGACAATTATGTGAGTGTCCTTCAAATATATAGTCAATGCTCTTTTAGTACTTGGTATGCCCTCCTTTTGCCTTGATTACTGCTTCTATCCTGCTAGGCATGCTTTCAATCAACTTCTGACACTCTTCTGGCTCTATTTTCTCCCACACTTCTACAACTCTATCCCATATCTCCCAAACCCCCTTAGCTTGTGTTGGATACTGGCAAAGTTGTTTTTTCATATAGTGCC
>JBBPJJ010000604.1:0-16464 GCA_038088635.1 Veloboletus limbatus
CCTAGTCTCTCAGTCCCAGTAAAGGCCTCTCTATACGAAGCCTTCCTCAAGCCTCAGTCCTCGTCTCCTGGTCCTCGTTCTAGTTATCTTGCGGCTACGTGCGAGCCTACCCGGTCCACACGTAACACTCTCCTTGTCCTCATGTCCGGACCATACCCGTGGTCCTTCCTCGTTCCCTCGGACCTCATGGTCACTCCTAGATCCCCATCTCTTGATCTCCGCCTCATGCATGCCTCGACCCCTCCTCGTGCATTCCCTCGGCCTAACCCGAGCCCTCCTATACCGCCCTTGCCTTCCCGGCTCCCATTGACTCACTCAACATGAGTCATCGCCCTTGTCTCTGACTCACTATTGAGTCCGCCTTCCTTTCTCGATACTTCTTTGACCTCTCCTTCCTTTCATAGAATACCCTTAGCCCTATGCTCTCACGCATGGCCTCGGCTTCTCTTCTCGCACAGCCTACTTCCTGTGCTTTCCTTCTTTAGACTCTTTTCTCCGTTTCCTTCGTATTCTATGACTTTCCTTCGCACAGCCCATGACCGGTGCTGTCCTCATTCCACACAGCCCTTGACTGGTGCTGTTCTCTTTCTTCCTTTCTTGACATGGTCCGTGCCCCTTACCCTACGCTATATAAACCCTAGTAGCACGTACCATGTTCCCTATTCTTGATCTCCCTGGGTTTACTCCTAGTCCCTGGATCTCCCCTTGTATCCTAGTCCTAGACTCCCTTGGCAATCCCAGCTTCCTTTGCTGATTCCACGCTCAACCCGGTATACAATCCATTGGCTGGCACTACACGTGCGCAGCCTACATCTTCGCGTACACCCTCGACGGCATCGGCCAAGGACTCCCTCGTCCTAGACCTCACCAGGGCTACATGCGTGCTTACCCAAGTACACACGTAACAGTGGTAACTCCATTCCCAGCTTTCTCGATGCCCTCAACACCCTCAACGCTCTTATCTCGCCTCTCCTCAGTGGTGTTCGATGGTAGCGTCGATTTCTGGTAAGCGTTGACTAAGAATTTCGGGTCGTCGTCTCTGATCGGCTCGCGTCTAGCTCTTGACGATCTCCTCACGGCTGCAGGCAGTATCGGGTGTGGGTACGGGCCTCGTGGTCCAGTGAACATGGTGCGTCTTGGGGCTGGAGCTCTCTGACTTGCAGGTGAGTCCACATCACCCGTATATCGCGCTTTCAATGGTTTGGCTGACGAACTATCAGCGCGCTCGTCTTGCCTCACTACGTCCGATGATCGTGGCTGATCGTCCCTTGCCACGTCGTTCACCGTCGTCGTATCGCCCTCCACCTCATCGTTCGGATCTGTGGCATCAAGCTGGTCGTCCCCCTCAACCACTTCTCTTTCGTCACCACCATCCTTGTCCTCTTCAGCAGTAAGTGGCACTTTCGTGTTCAACGGTGCGGCGTGGGGTGTTGACTGCTTGCCTTTGTTAACAGTTGGGTCACACTCCTCGAGAACCACACGTTCTGAGTACTCGCCGTCACTCTCTTCGAACACAACGTCTCTGGACTCGACAATTTGACCGCTCGCTCGGTGTAGGCACACATAGGCCTTGCGATTTTCGGCGAAACCGAGGTAGCTGCATTCGAGCGACTTCATATCGAGTTTATGACGCTTTTCTTCAGGGACATGGATGTGCGCACTGCAGCCGAATATGCGGAGGTGTGCTACATTGGGTTTATTGCCTGTGAACGCTTCGTGTGGAATCACTCGCTCCTCGAGCGCGCGGGTTGGGGTGCGGTTAACAAGGTAGGCTGCATGTCGAATGGCGTCGCCCCAGTACTTATTGGGCAGACCAGCATCGCTCAGCATGGCGCGTGCACTTTTGACTAGCATGCGGTTCATGCGTTCCAACATGCCGTTTTCCTGAGGTGTGTATGCGTTCGTCTTCTCATGCTGGATGCCTTTTGACTTTAAGTAGGCATTGAATTCTGCTGAGCAATACTCTCCTCCACCATCCGTTCGAAGGTAGTTGGGTCGTTCGCCTGTCTCCACCTCTGCCCGCACAAAATATTGCTTCGTTAGGCTGAACACTTCATCTTTCGACTTCAATAGCTTAACCATGAGGCGGTGGGACATTCCGTCGATGAAGGTGATGAAATAACGGTGTCCTGTTCGTGCGAGTGTCTCCATTGGTCCACAGACGTCCGAGTAAGTGCGGTATAGTACTCTTGGGTTCTGCACGTCTGACTTAGTGGGAATAGCCGCTCGATGCTGCTTCCCGTCCAGACAGCCTTTGCAGGTGGGACCTTCAAGACTTCGTGACCCAACTATCTCCATTCCCGTGACCATGTCCTGGTTGTTCAACTTCAAGACAGTCCTTACGTGCACGTGTCCAAAACGACGGTGCCAAGTGGCCAGAGGTGCCTTCGACGTGGGGACTCGAGTTGCAAGTGCCGTCAGTGGTTTTGACGGGTCCATTTCCTTGTGATCCGTTACGACATGCGCAGTATGACTCCCAGACACAATTGTCGCATTGAGAATGTAAAGGGAGTTTCTTTTTGTTGCTACCGCAGCGACCTCGTTCCCAGCCATGACCTTGCAGGTGTCAGAGTCGAAGAGGACTTGGAGTCCTTTCGATGCGAGCGCTGGAACGGATATAAGGTTTGCATCCAGGTCTGGAACAAAATAGATGTCGCGCAGTATGGTCTGACTTCCGCTCCCACAGGTTCCACGCATGTCCAACTCGACTTGCCCCTTGCCGACTGCCATAATAGACCTCCCATCCCCAATAACCACGGGTTCTGACGGTACCAAGGCTCGAAATGTGGCAAACCACCTTCGTTGACAGCACATGTGTGCCGAAGCACCCAAGTTGACGATCCATTCGTTTGAGCTCATCTTTGGACCTGCATGCGCTACAAAAAGTCGAAGAGGGTCTCTCTCCATTACTTGCGTGATCTTCGCAGTGAGGTCAGTCTTATCTGTTGACTTCCCCTTCTTGTTCTTTTCTGACTCTCCCGAAGGTTTCAACTCGTCAGCCTTCTTGTTTGGGCATTTGTCCTTCGTATGTCCCAGTTCCTTGCAACCATAACACTTGAGCTTCAACTTATCCTTCCCTTTCCCCTTCCATTTAGACTTCGACTTTCCATCCGTGGCCTTTGCCACTAGGGCTGAGTGGGACTGCACGCCCTTTCGAGTTCTCTCCTCAATGAGGACTTGGGATATGACGGAGTCGACAGTCAACTTGTCGTTGGTTGACATGAGAATGGTGCGGAGGGTGGAGTAGGATGAAGGTAACGAGATTACCATGGTGATTGCAACTAATGAGTCGTCCAGTGGCTGTCCAAGTGTGCTCAATATGAGCGATTTCTGACGCATTGCATTCAGCTGGGTCTCCATGGGATTATCGTCCGTCAAGGTTCCTCGAAATAATTCTCCAATGAGGTACACAATGGTTTGCTTCCCTTTTCCTTCATACCGCTCGCTAAGCTTCTTCCAAGTCTGTGCTGCTGACGTGGCATACATGACCCCACTAAGGGGCTCATCCTTGAGCGTCAAGGTGATCTGTGCGCAGGCTTCTCTGTCTTTGGAGAACCACTCAGCATACTCGTCAGGTTTGGTGGCTGCATCCGGCGCTACCATATCGTTTCCGCTGACAACTTCCCAAAGGTGTCGAATTTGGAGGACTTGTTGAACGCGGTACTTCCACATTTGGTAATTGGAGCCATCGTCTGCAAGAGACAGAATATCATAGAGGCGACTGGAAGCGGCAACAACTCTGTTCAATGAGGAAATGGAAGTGGCAGTGGCAGTGGCAGGACCTGCAGCTGGTGCAGTAGAAGTGGAAGGAGGGTTGTTCGACATTTCGAGAATGGGTTGGAGTAGTTAGGATCTTGTATGTCGTATTTCAGGCAGTTAGAGCAAAGCAGGGCTCATAACCTTTTGTTGCAGTACGACCAAGAGGGATGGACTAAAAGGAATGGACTCAGGCTTCTATTGGTAGAAGACTAGAACTATGTAACTAACCTAAAAGGAATGGACTAATTGATGTCAATATAGTTCTAATATTAAAGAGTGTAATGTCTTGTTACGATTTCCCCTATTCTTACTCCTTTTATGGGAACCCCTAACTTCGGTCTACAACGTCACCCTCGGCATACTCCTTTGGATCCTCCTCACGCTCCTCATGCTGTATCCGCTGAGTACAGCCTTCCTTCGCTCATTCCGACTCGTTCCTTAAGCACGCCTCGTGATCATCACGTGCTTACCTCGAAGCTTCCCTTTAGCATCGCCTTCCTGCGGCTTCCATTCCAGCATCGCCTTACTACGATTTCCTTTCACAACCTCACACCACGAGTGCCCCTCGTGTTTACCCAAGTCATCCTTATTCCCGCTCCGGACCTTATCCTCGGTCCTTCCTTTATCCTTGTGTCTGGACCATACCCGTGGTCCTCCCCTGTTTCCTCGGACCTTATGGTCATCCTTAGATCCCCGTCTCTCGATCTCCGCCTCATGCACGCCTCGTTCCCTCCTCGTGCATTCCCTCGGCCTAACCTGAGTCCTCCTATACCGCCCTCGCCTTCCCGGCTCCCATTGACTCACTCAATATGAGTCATCACCCCTGTCTCTGACTCACTATTGAGTCTGCCTTCCTTTCTTGTTACTTCTTTGATCTTCCTTTCCTTTCATAGAATACCCTTAGCCCTATGCTCCCACACGCATAGCCTTGGCTTTTCTTCTCACACAGCCTACCTTCTGTGCTTTCCTTCTTTAGTCTCTTCTCTCCGATTCCTTCATATTCTATGACCTTCCTTCGCACAGCCCATGACCGGTGCTGTCCTCATTCCACACAGCCCTTGACTGGTGCTGTTCTCTCTTTCCTTTCTTGACATGGTCCGTGCCCCTTACCCTACGCTATATAAACTCTAGTAGCACATACCATGTTTTCTATTCTTGATCTCCCTGGGCTTTTCCCCTTGTACCCTGGACCCACACCTAGTTCCCTGGACTTCTCCTAGTCCCTAGACCTACCCCTAGTCCTAGTACCTCCTTGCAATCCCAGCCTCCTTTGCTGATTCCGCGCTCAACCTGGTATACGATTCCTTTGGCTGGCACTATCTGTGGGCAGCCTACATCTCCGCGTACACCATCGACGGCATCGGCCAAGGACTTCCTTGTCCTAGACCTCACCAGGGCTACGTGCGAGCTTATCCAAGCCCACACATAACATGTCTCACCTCAGGCGTCTATTGGTAGAAGACTGAGGTGCGACCACAAGAAAATCGTTGCACTAAAACGGGTCCGTGATTATGTAAGATGGTACCATTGTAAATAAAGGGTATCAGGAATATGCAACAACATTTTGTAGCCAAGAGCAAGGGCCATCGTCTATTTACCCACAGTTAAGCAAAAGTCCCACAGGTGGATGTGGTGCTTAGGTATTGCAACAGTTTATGGAGTCACTGTACTTCCATGATGGACCTGGGACATGCAGCCTTGTCCATCCTCAGGATATTCTCACATTGCAAATCAGGTGAGGGGATTTGCAAAATCCTATACAATGGATATTAGCATATCAAAATTACTGCCCAAATTCACTAAACTACCATAGAAATTGCCTTGGAAAATATTATTTAGATAGAAGACACTTCCTGACAGCATCATCACCTTTTCCATAGGGTGTCCAAGGAGGTCCATAAATCACTCCTGCATTTTCTTCACAACATACAAGAAAGGTACCTCAGGTGCACCAAGCTCCTTTGCCCATTTCAGGACCATAGCCTTCTGTACATACAAGAACCTTAGGCAAGGAGAGCTGAACAGAAGGTGGGAATTCCTGTATGTGTGTCAATAACGAGTAACAATGAAAGAATATCTATACATATAGGCATTGTTTTCCAAGGATACAGTGGCTCATCAGAAGAGACATGCACATTTTTCTTTGACTTAGTGTAATGAGGGGTCCTGCTTGCGACGGCTGCCCATCATTCAATGAAAGTATAGTAGAAATAAGTAAAATCATATCATCAAGGTCTATTCCATAGTTGGCAAAGATCACCTTGAAATCTGAGGTACTAGTAGAATCATCATCATGATCATCATCCTCAATGCCAAGTTCATCTTCAAGAGGTGGTAGGATGCTGGAAAAGAGTGATTCACCTTTCTTGATTCTCTGCTGCATCTCCTCAAAGTAGTCATCCAACATTATGATATGTTCTATCTGGAACTCCTTCCAGAGTTGGCTTAGTGGTACCGTAGCATCTACTGACTTTCTTTCAGTAATGTTGGATGTCAGTGGCCAGCTCACATCAGGTGGTATCTGTGGCTCATCTTCAAGTTGCATCTCAAATAATCTAGGCAGAGAACGATTGAGTGGGCCAACTACAAATGGCAGGAACTTGGTTTCTTGCTTCCAATTCGCTTTCTGAAGACATCACAAGTGCTTTTTCAAGCTTGCATGCTCTACAGCACGATAGCAGCATATAGGTGTTGAACACGCTATCTTTTAGCTACCTTCGCTCCTATTTCTTTATCTCATTTCATAGTGTAGATTATATAATCAGTACTTCGACATGTATATAAACTTCAAACTCAACGTCTGAGTTCTAATAACATCTTGTTCTTCAACAACCACCATTGTCTGCCTCAAACCATTTCAGCTCAACACCTCAACAATGTGAGTAACCAAATCGCCTCTGTGTTCTGTGTTGTCAAACAGGTTATGAGCTCCGCCAAGCATGAAGGGAGTGTGAGCAATCGCTGCACCCAGAGCTGCTAAGTGACTTGCTTGGAGCCTTTGCTGTGTCGTTCCACATGATGCGCAATGAGCTCGGCGATGAGGCCAACATGCCAGCATCGTTTACAATGCGGCATGAAGATAATGGCTGCGCATTACATGCTGCAACCAGGGAGCACCTATGGCGAACCCTTGTCATCATTCCGTTCTGGAACCTTTGACGTTTCATCATACTAATAGTCCTAACCCTAGATGTCTTCATCTTCCACCAACTACAACATCCCGGTCTTCACCAATGCTAACTATAGCACGTGATGGCCGAGAATGAAGAGCGCCATCTTGGCGACCGGCAGTTCATGGGTCAAAGCCATTAACTGTCCCAGCATTGCTAGCAGAGCCAACGCTGAAACCATCAGCTTCTATGTCAAGTGGACAGAGGCAAACAACAAGATACTCGGAGCTATTCGACTTTCGCTCTCCCTGACCCTCCTCCAGAAGTACATTGGAGAAACCCATACTTTCACCCTCCTAAAGACCATCAGAAACGAATACGGAAAGCCTAGTCTTCCCCAGATCTATGCCAACTTTAAAGCTGTAATGGATGATATGATTCCCACTTCTGGGAATCTGGCAGCGGCGTTTGCCAAGTTTCAAACGCTATTCATGCGCCTCAAGACTAACAAGTACCCCATCCCTGACAATATCCAGGCAATGATCCTCCTCTCCAAGCTTCCCCTGTCCATGGACATGATTGCACAACTTCTTGCACAAAAGCGTGATGGCGAGGAGACCTTCATTCCTCCTATGGTCCAGGAGATTGTCATCTCTGTGACCCTAGCATGGGATTCGAAGAATCTGGAAGGTAAAGGTGAGGCGCCAGAGTAGGCACAAAAGATCTCCACCATTAAGCGGAAGCCCGGGAACCCCTCCTTCCAGGGTCAGCAGTCCAAACCCCCTGTAGCACCACAGCAGCAGCAGCAGAGGGAAAGTGCTGATGCTGAGAAAAAGAAGACCAAGTATGGTAAGCAAGGAGGCAAGCAACAGCGCGAGAAGCGAAACGCACTGCAATTCATTGTGCAAAGCTCCGAAGATGCTGGCAGCGATTACTTCGCCTCCACCACCATTGTCCCCCTCGCTCTCGTTGTCCTCACTCCTGCCGTTGTCGACCTTCATTGTTACGTGTGGACCGGGTAGGTTCGCACGTAGCCGCAAAGGAACTGGGACTAGGACAAGGACTTGGGGTTTAACTAGGACGAGGGCTGAGGCTTGAGGAAGGCTTCGTTATAGAGAGGCCTTTGCTGGGACTAAGGGACCGGGGACTGAGGTCGATGAACGGAGAGGCAAGACTGAGCGTAGAATTGCGGAGCTCAAAGTTAAAGAATACAAGTCGTGCTAGTGTGGTTTATATATGTTGGGCTAGGCTAGCACGGACCACGACTGTAACAGGAAAAAGGAAGGAAAAGGGTAGATGAAAGAACATCGTAGAATACGATGGAAACGGAAGGAACTCTGTTGAAGAGTAAAGAATGATGAGTAAGTATGACTCAGTGTATGAGTCAGTCATCGAAGTCCGAGGAAACGGAAAGAAGGAAAGTAAGTGTAATCTTGATGATGGATGAAAGGTGAAACCGTAGTTTACCATGAAGAAGTCATCAAGAGGAAAGGAAAGACGAAATAGAACATAAGAATTGTACATGAATGGAAGAATCGTAATATTACCCCCCCATTATGCCTCGAGTCTCCGACGAGAGACAGTTCTTGAGACACATATGCGCCACGGAGGTGACCTAGAGATCCAAAGCAAAAGCGCCGGGGGAACCGGTGACATTGGCGTAGGCGACGTCATCCCAGACATCATCGACATGCGTGTCGTTGTCGGGAAGTGGGGAGATGGGAGAGACGGTGCGACGGTGACGAGGGGCAGAGGAACGCTGTGAAGGACGAGGGATAGGGCCTGATCCCGAGAGAGATTGTTGAGTGCGGGACGATCCCGATGACGATGAAGAGGTCGGGCGTCGAGGAGGTTGAGGCCATGGTCGGGTAGGACAGCGGACCTGGGCGTGTCCCGGAGCCCAAACCAGGCACAGTGGGCACTGGTACTGGGGACATTGGGCGCGGCAATGGCCAAGGTGATGACACTCAAAACAAGCTTCTGAGTAGCGGGGGTGGTTGGGAGGTAGAATGAGCCGGCCATTCAAACCGGCAAGCCACGCGTTGGTGTGGGCAAGGGACGCTTCGACGGCAGGGTCGAGGGGAGAGGAGGAGGCACTTGGGGTGGAAAGAGATGCGTAAGGAGGAGGCGGAACTCCTTGCGCTAGGTTCAACTCTCGGGTGTATCGTTCAACGTCGGCGAGGAATTTGCCGAAATGAAGTTGGTATCCCACCGTGACAAGCGCACCGCGGAGATGATCTCTGATGTGTCGCAGGACTCCCATAACGAGGGTCATATGGGTGTCAGGATTGGTGGAATTGTTGCGGATCAGAAGATCCATGCGTTCGGTTTCGAGGAGGGCTTTGTATAGTGTGAGAAGGGGGGACCCGTAGTCGAGATGACTAGTGGCGGGGATTGCCAGACGAGAATCCGTGATCCTGTGGAGCAGCACCTGGGCATATGTGTCATCTGGTGCGTCGGTTCGGAGACGGTGAGACACTGGGGGGAGAAGAACCGATAAAATCGGTGGGTGAGAACTAATGGAGCGGAGAGCAAAAGGGTCTGGCGTATCTAATGCAGGTCTCGCCACCTGCCAGGCATCATCGGGACTCTCTCCCCACCCTGCTTCTGCTGTTACGGAGTTGGAGTCGCTCTGGTCGTCTGCGTCATTGTTGAGGCGAAGACGGATTGGTTCTGGAGCGGTGGCGAAGGAATTTGAAGAAGAGGCGTCGTCGACCAACTCCGGGATAGGGGATACGGAACGGACGGTGTAGGTCATGCCCATGACGAAAGGATAAAAGGGAATTTTTTTAAAAAGTGTAGTGAAAGGGGCAGTAGTCGTATTTACAAAAGTAAGCGTGTTGCAAAGAATGGGAACTTGGGACTTTATAACGAAAACGAAATGTGAAATGGGAGAGTTTTTCTTTAGGGACGAAGTCGAACATAAAATTGAAGGGAAAGAAACGGATGGGGGTTTTCAGAGTTTGTGACGTTTTTTATAGTCGGCCAAAAGTGCTGCGGAGTGTTTCAGATTCCACTTGGGAACCCACGAATCTTCTTCGGCTGTGTACCCTTTCCACCGGATCAGGAAAGAGCGGTGTGCTGCGGAACCACGATGGCGTCGGATCTCCTCGATTTCGTATTCTTCTTCCCCATCTACTAGATCTGGTGGTGGTTGTGGGAAGTTTGTTCTGTAAGTGTCGTTCTCATGATAGGAAGAAAGAAGGGAGGCGTGGAATACCGGATGGATCTTCCAGGTCTGTGGGAGGCGTAGTTGGTATGTGACTGGTGAGAAGACCTTAGTAATAACGAATGGTCCTTCTCGTTTCGCGGCAAATTTGGGGTTGACTACAAGACGTTTTAAATTCCTTGCTTCCAACCATACCTTTTCTCCCACTTTGAACGGGGTAAACCGCTGTTTGGATCTCGCTGCCATAGTTTGCCTGGCGAGTTCGTGTGCGGCAAGGGCCTCATTTCGTGCTGCCATGAGAAGTGACATGCATTGGTTCACGGCTGGAAGGTTCGATGATGGGATAACCGTTGGCAGGGCTTGGGGTTCGAAGCCCATCATGAGAAAGAAGGGCGATTTTCCCGTAACTGAATGGGGGCGGTGGTTATGCACGAATTCTGCCATTGCAATATGATTGGCCCAGGTTGTTGGTTCGTTTCCGCAGAAAATCCGTAGGTACGTTTCCACCTCTTGATTCACATGTTCTGTTTCACCGTCGGTTTGAGGGTGATAAGTGGTAGAAATGGCGAGTTCGTATCCAAGAAGTCTTCCTAATTCTCTAGCAAAGGAGGAAGCGGACTGGGGGCCTCGATCTGAGATAATTTTGTTGTATAGGCCAAACCGGGTGAAGACGTGGGTAAAAAACAATGAGGCGATCCCCTCGGCAGTAACTGTGGCGGTGGTGGGGCAGAGAATTACCCCCTTTGTAAGGCCATGGTTGACCACGACCAGGAGAGCATCAAAGCCTGAGGAAGGGGGAAGACCGGTGATCAGGTCGCAGGATACCTGTTGAAAGGGGCGAGTACACGTGGAGCGAATGGGCAGGAGAGGGGGCATAGAGGGGTGAGTGTTAACCTTGTTACGCTGACAGGTAGCACAACCGGCGACGTAATGACGAACAAATTGTGCCAAACCAGGCCACCAGTAGTGTTCAGCGACGAGCTGGCGAGTCTTAAGGTAACCCGGGTGTCCTGCCGTTTCATGATCGTGGCACCCGGACACAATGGCACGCCGAAGCAGGTCATTACAAGGAATGTATAAGCGACCGCGGTAGGACAGCTTGCCATCGGCAAAAGACCAGTCGGAGGGAAGACGGGCGGAAGTGCCGGGCAGAGGGCGAGGGTTCAACCAATCAAGGACTAGGGGATCAGAAGCAGAAGCATCCCGGACCTGGTGATCCAGGGCGGCATCAACAAGATTTACAAAGAGGGAATCAGGAAGGAGGACAACGTCGGCGTTATCCGAGGGGGCGTCGGTGGGGACATGATCTGGGCGGCGAGAGAAAGCATCCGGACTGGTCAGCAACTTCCCGGGAACATGAGTAATATGCAGATCGAAGTCCTGCAAGTCCAACAACCAGCGAGCCTGGCGACGGTTCAACAATTGGGCCTGACAAAAATAAGTAAGGTTTTTGTGATCAGTAAAAACTTGGACAGGAGTAGGGGAACCAATGAGGTAATGTCGCCAGGCATGTAGCGCGTGGAGAATGGCCAGGAGTTCTCGATCGTGAATGTCGTAGTTGCGCTCGGCAGGTAGAAAAGACTGTGAAAGGTAAGAACAGGGGTGCCAATCCCCATTCACATCAGATTGTAAAAGAATGCCTCCGGTCGCCCATTTGGAGGCATTGGTGGCAATGGCGAACGGCTTCGTGGTATCGGGAAGTTGAAGGACTGGCTTAGTCAGAAAGGCCATTTTGAGCAAGTCGAAGGCGGTTTGACAGGCAGGGTTCCAGTCCCAAGGAGTAGTTTTCTTTGTAAGGTCAATTAGCGGACGAGCTATAGTGGAATAATCACGAATAAAACAGCGATAAAAGTTAGCAAAGCCCAGGAAGGAGCGAACATCTTTGAGAGTATTTGGCCTTTGCCATGTGCGTATGCCATCGAGTTTTATAGGATCCATGGCTAACTGTCCGGGTTTGACGATCATGCCGAGATATTCGACTTCTGAAGTATTGAATACGCATTTTTCCAATTTGAGGTGTAGGTCGAGGAGGTCTGCCATGCGTTGAAGGACACGTTTTGTATTTCGTTCGTGGGTTTCTGGATCTGGGGAATAGATCAATAAGTCATCCATATAGATAACTAACCATCCTTCCGCGATCATGTCACGGAAGGAGTCGTTCATAAATCTCTGGAAGGTAGCAGGGGAATTGGTCATGCCAAAGAACATAACCGTGGGTTCGAATAATCCCCGATGCGTGATGAATGCCGCTTTCCATTGGTCTCCGTCCTTGATTCGAACGTTATTATAGCCCCATCGGACGTCGAACTTGGTAAAATGTTTGGCATCTTTCAGTTTGTCGATCAAGTCAGTAATAAGCGGTAAGGGATAGGCATCGCGAACGGTATGTTCATTTAAATAGCGATAATCCTGGCAGGGGCGAAGCTTTCCATCTTTCTTTTTGACAAAGAAGAATGGTGAGGCTTGTGGAGAATTTGAGGGGCGGATTTTGCCGGATTTGAGATGCTCTTCGATAAAGTCATCAGCAGCCTTAGTTTCGTCGGTGGACAAGGGATACAGTTTGCCTATCTTGGGAACAAAAGAATCTTTTAGGTTGATTGCGTGGTCGTAAGGTTGGATTGGTGGTAAGGTTCCTGCAGTGACTTCCGAGAATACTGCTTGATAGTCGCTGTACTCGACGGGGAGAGTTATTTTTGGTTTGAGGGCTAGGTTTTGTATTGCCAGATCTGTGGACGTTGTGTAAGCTTTTACCATAGCGGGAGATATGCATCGTGGGGTTAAATAGCGTGTATCTCCTTTGACAACATGGTTAATGCAATAGGAGGTGATTGCTTTCTTGGTAAAATCTTCTGGTCGAAGAAAATCTTCGTTGTTTGTTTCCAAGTAGTCGTACAATCTTTTGTCGAATGTGTGGGTAATCGCGGCATGACGTACTGGGTGAGGTTCAGTTTTGTAGTATCCTGGGTGTTGTTGAGTTCGTTGGATATGTTCTCGATTTTCAGTGATGAGATCGTTGGATCGATCGGTCTCTGGTTTAAATCGTAAGTGGTTCCGTTTCCAGTTGATAACAGGGTTTTCTTGTTGAAGCCATGGGAATCCTAGGACAATGCGATCATTGCCACATCCCATGACATGAAAGAGAACTTTGGTTGTGGTATGCCCGATTGTAACGTAAAGGTCGGCAGTGAAATGGATTGTTCCTTTGATGTTCAGGGATCCATCGACGTTTTTGACAGGGATTGGACGTGGTAATCAGATGCAGGGGATTCAGTTTTTCCTGGCGAAACTCCAATCAAGACAATTGATATGTGCCCCCGAATCTATGAGGGCAGTGGTGACGACGGTTTTTGTGATACTCGCAGGAATTGATAACGTGGTGGTCACGAATAATGATTTCTTGGATGTGGAATGTACAGGGGAGTAATTAGCATGAGAAGGAGAGGCTGACGTCATTACAGACTCTCCAATTAAAAAGACTGGACTTTGTTGACGAGGATTTCGTTGTCTTCGTCGTCACATTCCATCAAGTCCGGGATTTCTCCCGTCTCTTCTTCGTCAGTTCTTTTCACGACTACATCGACATCTTCTTGCTTCTTTTCTCTCCAAGTGGCTTTGGTGTTGACGAAGCGGGTTTTACACTTATTGGCCGAGTGACCAGGAAGACGACATTTGAAACATAGTCCTCGTTCTTGACACTCTTTACGAGATTCTGGCGTGAGCCTGGGGGGTCTCGAGACGGTGGTTGCATCGACTTCCATGGCATTTGGATCTTTTCGAGGGAAAGAAAATGGGCGTGAGACTGGAGTAGAAGTATGGGAGGTACACGCTTTGATTTCCCTAACTCTGTCCCATGCTGCATTAAAGGATGCCGCTTTTTCGTACCATTTGTTGATTGAGTCAGGTACTGGGTCCATGGTCATAATGCACATCATGAGATTGGAGGGGATCCCGGTGGAGTAATAGCCAATCAAGACGTTGTGGTCGGTGATACTGGCTCGTGCAGCATTGGTCTGAAACTCAGTGGTGTAGAGGCTGAGGGATGGAGTGAACACCCCTTTACTCAAGATCATCTTCTTTGTGGAGAGCCAACCGATGGCTTGGTTGACGACGTCATGATGTTTGAATGCCCTGTTGAGCTTAGCGGTGAAAGAAGCCCATGTACCCATGTTAAGAGTGCCATCGTTTTGTACGCAGCTAACATGGAATGTGGCTGCCCAACTCTTGGCTGATCCTTTGTTCATGTACGAAAGAGCGAAGGCGATTTGTTTCGCATCGTTGTTGTAAATCTCGGAATTGGTGCTGAGATAGAAGACCACATTGTTATACCATCCTGGGTATTCGGCATAGGCTCCATCGAACTCCTGAGGAGCATTGAGTCGTAGCTCGGTGGGTCGATTAGTCATTGGTAGCACAGTGACAGGGGTTCGAGGTGAAGGTTGAGCAGGTGCTAGGATTTGGAGTGGTGGTTGTACTGGGGTTTCTGGCGAAGTTTCTTCGTTATCTTTGTCTTTGTCTGATTGTTCTGGGAGATCTTCGTCGTCTGACGATTCTGGGATAACTGGGGGAGGATGTCGAGGTGTTGTTCTCGACGTTCTAGGAGTACTAGAAGACAGGGTGAAGGGTGATACGGCTCACGATAGTAGTGGCTGTGCAGAAGGGAAACTTTGAGCTTTTGTTACGTGTGGACCGGGTAGGTTCGCACGTAGCCGCAAAGGAACTGGGACTAGAACAAGGACTTGGGGTTTAACTAGGATGAGGGCTGAGGCTTGAGGAAGGCTTCGTTATAGAGAGGCCTTTGCTGGGACTAAGGGACCGGGGACCGAGGTCGATGAACAGAGAGGCAAGACTGAGCATAGAATTGCAGAGCTCAAAGTTAAAGAATACAAGTCGTGCTAGTGTGGTTTATATATGTTGGGCTAGGCTAGCACAGACCATGACTGTAACAGGAAAAAGGAAGGAAAAGGGTAGATGAAAGAACATCGTAGAATACGATGGAAACGGAAGGAACTCTGTTGAAGAGTAAAGAATGATGAGTAAGTATGACTCAGTGTATGAGTCAGTCATCGAAGTCCGAGGAAACGGAAAGAAGGAAAGTAAGTGTAATCTTGATGATGGATGAAAGGTGAAACCGTAGTTTACCATGAAGAAGTCATCAAGAGGAAAGGAAAGACGAAATAGAACATAAGAATTGTACATGAATGGAAGAATCGTAACATTCATGCAAGTGCTCACAGAAGCGCTCAGAAATACCTAGAATAGGGGAGTCCTGCCACATTCACACAGACCAAGGAGGCTTTTTGTTACATGTGGGCTTGGGTAAGCTCGCACGTAGCCCTGGTGAGGTCGAGGACAAGGAAGACCTTGGCTGATGCCGTCGACAGTGTATGCGAAGACGTAGGCTGCACATGTAGAGTGCCAGCCAGAGGATCGTATACCGTGTCAATCTCGGAATCAGCAAAGGAGACTGGGATTGCAAGGTAGGTCTAGGGTACAAGGACTAGGGATATCCAGGGGAAGCCCAGGGAGATCAAGAATAGGGAATATGGTTTGTGCTACTAGGGTTTATATAGCGTAAGGTAAGGGGCATGGACCATATCAAGAAAGGAGAAAGAGAACAGCATCAGTCAAGGGCTGTGTGGAAAGAGGACAGCACTGGTCATGGGCTGTGTGAAGGAAGGTCAAAGAATACAAAGGAATCAGAGAGAAGAGACCAAAGAAGGAAAGCACAGGAAGTAGGCTGTGCGAGAAGAGAAGCCAAGGCTATGCATGTGGAAGCATAGGGCTGAGGGTATTCTAAGAAAGAAAGTGCACAAGGAGGGAACAAGGTGTGCATGAGGTGGAGATCTGGAGACAGGGATTTAGGGATTGACCATGAGGTCCGAGGGAACAGGGAAGGACCACAGATATGGTCCGGACATGAGGATGAGGAAGGGATCATGGGTAAGGTCCGGAGTGGAGATGAGGACGACTCAGGTAAGTGCGAGGGGAACTCGTGGTGTGAGGCTGTGGAAGGAAGCCACAGCAAGGCGATGCTAAAGGGAAGCCTCAAGGTAGATGTTACATGTGGGCCAGGTAGGCTTGCACGTATCCGCAAGGTGACTGGGACTTGGTCAAGGACTAGGACCTTGAGGAAGGCTAATGAGAGTCAGAGCTCAGTCGAGTGAATGAACGACTCTATTATGTACCTAATGAGAGTCAGAGCTAGGTACAGTGTGAGTGATTGACAAGTAATAATGAGTGTGCAGTAACATACCTCAGTCGAGTGAATGAACGACTGAGGAAATGGACGGAACAGTACAGAAATGTAGGTAACGAGCGAGTGTGTGAAGGAGTTACTAAAATAGGAAAGGTAGTTGTGTATGTATGAAATGTAGCGTATGTTAACACTCCCCCTCAACTAGCGTCAGTCCGTAGCTGTAGTCCAAG
>JBBPJJ010000605.1:1491-11559 GCA_038088635.1 Veloboletus limbatus
TTGTACGTGGAATGTGTTAATCATCTAATGTATCCGCTATCTCTTTGTATCGAACGTTGATCTGAGCCCTGGCAGTGACTAGGTGCGATAAGATCTAACTCAATTCTTCAATCTGAGATGTGAATGTTATGTGTGTACAGTGCAACGTGTATCGATCTCGATGGTACAGTCTGATTCGTCACTCTTGCCACCACAGCACACCGTCGACAATGCTAGGCAATGTTTTCCTTTGAAACGAATCCAAGCCCTCTCGTTCATCTGATACAGAGTATGCATGTGCAGAAAGCATTGCAATGATGGTCGAAGGCGACATGTTATCGACGTCCTGGCGAGCCCGAACTTCTCAGCGAGTCGGGGAGTGCTCGGTGTGCAGGAACAGTGCGTGCATAGAATTTCCGACTCGCAATGCCGTATTGGCAAGAGAAAGTGTGCTCGCATGTCCCCGTTGCAAAGTACTGATTAGTGAGTGAGTCATTTCGGTGAATTGTCGACATCTTTAATCTCTGCTTTTGCACTAGCCAGATCTTCTTTGTCGTCCTCTACCCTGCACCACCATTACTACACACTGGCAGCCCAGCGAGCCACCGGTGTCCCTAATGCCCATGAGCCCGAAGAAAACGTTTTTGAGCCGGGTAGTTCACTGTACGTGTAATATACCCTTTTCATTTTTACACCACGTCCACGTCCGAACACAAGTAGTAATCCCCTTGCGCGTGTCGCCGCAGGAGTGAAACATCGAAATTCCCTGTCAGATGTGGCGAATCCACTACTACCCCGGATTTCAGCACGCCTACCAAGTCATAAAAGGTCGCGAGGATGCGAGCTGTGTCCAGCTCGTAATGGAGGGTAAACACGCTTGTCGTGCAATTTACATGCTAAGGATACTACTATCAAGTTCAAACAGTACTATGGATCGCTTAGCAAGAAGTATCCTACTAATCTATTTGCAGGCTTACGACAAGGAAGCTGACGAATTGGCGAGTATATATATACATATATTCACGTTGTCCGTATAACTAACCGTCGTATCTCTGGCATCAGGAAATTGGTGAGGGAAAGATATACCATTATAAAGTCCAGATAGGTTAGATAAAGGTATATCTTGGATTATAATTCCTTGTCAGACATGATCTAACCCCTTCTCAGCTATATAATGGTTTATCTTTCTCTCACCAATTTCCTGATGGGGTCGCAAAGAGTGCATGGAATAAAGATGCCTTTCAACGGCACAACTCGCTAGCGCCGTTCCAATTCCAGGCTGCCATGTCCGCCCTCGCTTACATCGCCATGGTCATTCTCGCACAGCTTCGTGCTCGTGTCTCTACCCCCATTCGCTGCCAGCGCCTGTACCCGGTCATTTATCCATATGTGTAGCGATACTTTTTAATTTTCTATTACCCCCATCATAAGCGATACCTAATCGGAACAATGCGACCATTGGTGGAAGCAGAGAATGCCGTCAATCTCGTCACAGATTAATGCCATCAGACACCGAGTGACGACAAACCCTTTCGACCAAGTTACGAAACTCTATCATCGGTCCCCTCTTGTTACCAGAGTCTCACTTTATACTAGTAGCTAGGGGAATCGTGACCGGGTCCATGTTGGCCTGAGAGATATTCGTTCGCACAATCCATGAACCAGGACATCGATGAGCTATCGAACGATCCCTGATTTGACTTTTATTTCGGCCCCAATGGTTAGCCAGAGCGACGCTCCTTTCCGCTTGCTCACTCAACGATATGCGACGTCGACATACACTCAAATGCTCGATGCTCACAGACTCCTCAACGACCTTGATTACCTTCACTACCACCTTCGTGATCTACAATCTACGCATCCTGACTGGGACCGCTGTACATGTCCTGTAGTGGTACAGCTCTGTGGGAATGACCCAGAAGTAGTCGTGAGCGCGGCGCGGCGCGTCCAGTCCTATTGTGATGGAATAGGTGCGCAGCGTGTTTGTCCCACGTCTCACTCACTCGCAAAGTACCGCAGACTTGAACCTTGGATGTCCCCAAGAACATGCTCGTCAAGGTCACTTTGGAGGGTATTTACTCGCGAAGAACTCGATAGGTGTCTGACACATCTTCGATTATCTAGTAGATCGCTTCTTAACGAATCTGCTTTTGACAACAGTCTCCTCGTTGGCCCACTCTCTCGCCGTACCGTTGTCTGCGAAGATTCGTCTTTGTTCTTCAGGCAAGACGACGGATTTTGGTCGTTTTCTCGAACACGCTGGTGCATCTTGGGTCACTCTGCACGCACGCCACGTATCTTCCAAACGGCGACGCCAAGGGGCAGCCGATCTTGATGCTATACGCGAGCTCAAACAAGTGCTCACTATTCCCGTCATCAGCAACGGCAACGTACGTACGTTTTCGGATATCCAGCACAATATGTCCTATACTCGCGCGGACGGCGTCATGGTTGGGGAAACCTTGCTGGGAAATCCATGGTGAGATCTGTGATCCCGTCATTCCAATGTCTGCCACACTTACATCGACGCGATCGGACGGTTCTAGCCTCTTTTCAGGTGAGGCGATCCGTGATCCCGTGCTCATCGCCCTGGAATACGTAAGTGCCTGGAGGGCGTGGCCGTGCTCGAGACGATGCGAACACATGTGCGCTATATCATCGAGTTTCAATGGTGCGTAGGTCTCCGAATCGACAACGTTTTTTGGACTGTGACAACGAACGATAGTGCGCGCCGCTCGTAGTATTCAACATTTCGGCTCGCGCTGAACGAGTGTCAGAGCATAGACGACATGAAGGCGCTTTTATGCCGCCAAGTGAGCTGTTGGCGAGGGAAAGCCGGTTCACTTGTCCTCGGAAGCCCCACAGGTGAGGAAAACACGAGAGAAATTTTCTGACATGGACCGTCCCGTGATTTATATTACTTAAACTGCCTCGGTGTCAACGACGTTGCGGACTGGTCGCAGGTGTTTATCCATGTCACTCGTCATCAAGGTCAAGAGATCGGTTCGGGAGAGGTACGATCTGGACACATCTTGTTTAAAAAAATCCAGCCATCAGGACATGTACCCCTGTTTTCTGATTCAAATCCCTCACTCGAAACAGTGCGGTTACTGCAGCGTGTATGGTGTGACACACTTGCACGCCAATCTCATATGTTGTCACTCTGACCCTAGCAAGGGCAACTTTTAATTGGGATCACACAACCAAAGGAGGCTAACAGCAGGTACTGGGAACTTCGATATCGTCATCGCCCTCGAGAATCAATTGCGGTGCTGTTTCACATCGCGAACATACCTGTTCCAGCCATTCCTAGCCGATATGCACTCGTGAAGCGGAGGGGCCTATTTGCGAATGAATCGGCGGAGAACTGAATTTCGACTAGACAAGAGTCTACAAGTACTCAGTTTCGGTTCACTACGTCCGGCGGCAAGTCCTCCGACGCATCAACACTCGACGGATTTGAAACACCGGTGCATTCACTGAGTGGGACACTCAATGGGGTTGTCAAATGGGTGACCGACTCAAACTCGATGGCTGTCAAGCGATGACTGGTGGTTATGATGAACTGTGTACGTTTCAATTTGCTCACCACATCTGGCCCTTGATGTACGTGTTTGACCTCGCTGCAATGCTGATTCATAGTAATTCGGCCGCATCAGGTGATCCTGAAGGCCTGACCGTCAGCTACAATCGGCTACCAGCTAACGGCTGCTAACCGTCTCACTGATGCCCTCTTGTTTTCAGACCATTCAATGTCTTCTTGGAATGGTTATCAGCAATTCAGTGAATGGCGGACATTGCCAACTTTTCTGACAATTCAGACACTGTTTCGCAGAGTCATGCTGTGACAGCCCAGCGGAAGGATAACTCGTTTGCACTTATTTTTTTTTTGGGGGGGGAGAACCGTCGTATTCAAGTTGAAGAATATCAAGAGTCTTCTCGTTGAATCACCCAGCAGGTATTCGTAGCACCAGTCGTGAAAGCTCATCAAGTTGAAACTAGACGACTTTGATTGTCCGCGATTGTACAAACTGCCTTTCATGTCGAAAGTTGAATACTAAGTAGATCCTCAAACCGTAAAACGTGACGAACGTCGTGCTAGGCTAGAGAGTAGCATTTCACGTCGCTGCCCTCGGCCAAGGGGTCAATTAGTGGCGATATTGTAGTGTACTGCGTCAAGGTTTCGGTATTCAAGTTCTGGCGTACTCGTAATGAGCTGGGTACAATCGATGTTGATGAAGATGTCTATATAGTACCTGGGTTAAGGAAGCCACCGATGAGACACCCCTTCAATGCACTATATCGAGTCGATCGGGGTCGTGAAACTATTCTGGAGTACCGATCGAGTTTGCTCACAAGCGCACCTCGACAGAACCAACATATTTGATACGCACCTATCATATCCAAAGCATAAAGGGAGGTCACATCGGCCAACAGGAGCACTAGTAACCAAATGTCGACCCTGTCGGCGCAACCAATCTCTGCACAGGCATTTCCTTCTCCGATCATTGACAAGCGAGATGCAACGTAGGCCTGTTCCAGAGATTTTGGAATTACGCAGTGAACGAGCCGCATCGATGGCGGTTTTGCATGACACTTTTACCTCTGCAAGGTAGGGTTACGCACCCGACACGCGTGGGATGACGGAGGTTTCTACAGCCACACACAAACGCACCCCGCGGACGGAGCTGCTGCCGGTGGTGGTGCATCGAGGTGAGAGAAGCGCCGTCAGGGATCGGTATGCGCCTGGATCTCGATGGGCTTGGGCGTCGCATGCAATGTCCTATGAGACGAGGCGCGTTAGAAAACTGAGATAAAACGCGTGCGGTAAACATGTGACGCTCGTGTATTATTTTTATCTTTGTTAAATATTTAACCTAAACAAAAAGATAAATACTTTTTATGATTATTTAGATACAATTAAGGATAATACTAAATGTAACTTTATTAATTACAATCATATATTTATATCCCCTTGAACGCCTTGCCGCCCACCAGTGGAGACTTTACACGAAACGACGCGATGGAACCCGCTGTTGAACATCCGACTACTGCTTGGGAAGCAATGCCAGAAGGAAACGTATTTTATCGACGTCTACAACTCTATTCGATACCAGGGAAACTTCCCGACCTGAACGATTTTATAATTGCTGGTTGTCGGAATGGTGGACCCATTGGTACGTGCACACTACGCAGTGATGCACGACCACGCATGCTGGTCCGCTCAATCCTCCTACAGCGCTCATGCGTGATAGTTCAAAGATAATCCCTATCGGTCGTGCTGGTCCTCCATTGTCAAGGTCCCAGATTCAAGTGTTTTCTTCCGCGGGCGAGGGGTTGCTGTTACTCAATGTAGATATTTTGTTGTTCCTGCACACTAGGTGACAATACTGACCAGCTAGCGAACAGTGGGATCAAGGAAAGATCACTCGGCTTGGATGGACTGCTGACGAACGGTTGGTAGTGCTCAACGAAGAGGGTATCTACCGATTATACGACCTCCAAGGCGACTATCAACAACATTCCCTCGGATCAGAGGCCGCAGAGATGGGTATCATAGATGCCCGGGTCCATGAGAACGGATTGGTGTCCTTGACGGGATCATTAACGTTCCTGGAGATCAAGGACTGGCAAGGCGGCAAGCCACTTACGTTGGCAAATCCTGGTATGTGGCTGGGGTTATGGGTGTTTGACATGAGAGGACTAAACCGGGCGGAACATAGGATTGTCCGAGCCACCACATGCGTGGGCCATCATTCCACCCGATCAAAGTATCTCGCGACATGTCGAAGTGTTACTCTCCGTGGAGACAACAATTCTTGCCGTCGATAATTTGGAGAGTATAGACCAACGTGTAGCGCGCGGACCGTTTCTGAGGGTATCTCCATCTCCGAATGGCAAGTTGTTGGCGCTCTTGAACTACAGTGGTCTTCTTTGGGTCGTCTCAACCGACTTTCAACGTAGCCTCGCGGAATTTGACACCCAAACAGTTGGTGCAGAGGGCCCGGTGAACCAAGTCGAATGGTGCGGGAATGATGCCATTCTCGTCACTTGGGACAATCTTGCACTCTTGGTCGGTCCTTCTGGCGACACTTTACGGTAAGTCGCAGTGCAGATTGATTATCGGGAAGACAGTAAAGTATTACAGATATTTCTACTCCGGAGCGACATTTGCAGTCACAGAACTCGATGGTGTACGCGTCATTGGTCAAGAGGTCTCTGATTTCATACAAAAAGTGCCCGGTATGGATAACGCTCACTGGATGCGTCTCGGACTAATCACATGGTAGCATCGTCGATGTCGGTATTCCGACCTGGTTCAACGTCTCCGTCCGCAATACTGTTTGACGCCTGGGAGAGTTGCATTCGGCGCTCATCCAAGGCGGACGAGGGCATTCGGAGCATTCGGCCAGAGCTTGCAGCCGCTGTCAACGAATGCATTGATGCTGCAGGTCATGAATGGGAACCATACTGGCAACGCCGGCTTCTCAGTGTAAGTCCCCTTCCAGTCAAAGTCGCCTTTCTTTGACAAATGGAGGATTGTAGGCAGCAAAGTTCGGTTGGGGATTCTTGGATCTTTACAATCCTGGTGATTTTATTTCGATGGGGCAGGCACTCAAGGTATTGAACTCTGTCAGGTTTCATGAGATTGGGATACCTTTGAGCTATTCCCAGTAAGCAACAAATCTTGTATATTTTAAAAAAATTGCTGACGGTTGTATGCACCAGATACCAATATGTGTCCCCGATGCATCTCATCACCCGGCTGACATCGAGAAACCTGCATCTTCTTGCCCTTCGGATCTCGTCGTACCTTTCGCTCAAGGCTGACATCGTGTTGAGGCACTGGGCCAGCGCAAAGATTGCGCGCTCTAAGTCCTCCACTACTGATGTCGAAGACGAGGAACTGTGTAAAGTGATTGTTGACAAGTTCGAGAAGCTCGGAAAAGGCGCCGTGAGTTATGCGGACATTGCGCGTCGCGCATGGGAAGTGGGCAGGGCGGGTCTGGCGACCAAGGTGAGCGCGCTTCGTCTTCCATTCGCTGCTGTTGGCCTCGTCAATGCTGACTTTCTAAAGCTTCTCGACCACGAGACGCGTGCTTCGGACCAGGTACCACTCTTGTTGACAATGAAAGAAGATAAACTAGCGTTGTTGAAGGCGGTGGATAGTGGTGATACCGAACTCGGTATGTACTCATCTATGTCGGTCGTGTTGAAGAGCCTTGCTAAGTACGTTAGTTTACCGTGTTCTTCTGCACTTGCACAAGCGACTCCCACTCGGCTCCTTCTTCAGTTTGATCGAGGACGGGGGAGAACGCCTTGTACTTGCCAGCAAATTACTCCAGGTGTATGCTTGGGAACAAAACAGGGAAATGCTACGTGACTTCTACTATAGTGATGACAGAAGAGTGGAAAGTGCCGTGCTAGCGCTGAGGGAGGCGAGTCAGATGACGGTGTGTGGCTTTCGTTGACCTCGTTCACGTTCGTAATCAAGCAATGTAGGATCAAGCAGCCACAATCACGACTGTCAAAGCCGCAGAAAAGTTCTTTTCCGAGGACAAGGACCGTGGCTTCGAAGCCAAGGTGCGTTCAGGTCTCCAGCAGTCAAGATCCAATGTGTTGATGCTGGAATGCAGATGATGGATGAGAGCGCTCGTCTGCTTGCGATGCAGCAACAGCTCGAAAAGGACTCTGATGGCAAGGTCAAATTCTTTGGACAAAGTGTCTCTCAGACAATACGTACCTGTCTCATGAACGGGATGAACAAGAAAGCGGACAAGGTAAAGAATGAATTCAAGGTCCCCGACAAACGGTGGGTGTTTATTTTTACCTGTACAATGGCGTCCTTCAGATGGAATCTCATACCGTCTTTGACGTAGGTTCTGGTATATTAAACTGCACGCCCTGACGGCCCTCCGAAACTTTGACGGTCTAGATACTTTTGCGCGATCAAAACGGAGTCCTATAGGATACGAGGCCTTCGTTCGACATCTCGTCTCGGCTGGGCACCTCAAGGAGGCCGCAAACTACGTCATACGATGCGATGCGCCTAAGAGAATAGAACTATACGTTCTTTGTGAAGACTGGCGTGCTGCTGGCAGAGAGTGCAAGGAACGAGGGGACAAGAAAGGACTCGAGTAGGTTCTCCTTTGCTATTGCTGCGGCCCGTTTGGTGTGTCGTTCTGATGCCTGTCCAGAGCACTGAAGAAACAATGTCCAAACTCGCTCATCGCACGGGAACTGGACATTCTAAGCGCGTCGATGAAGTGAGCAGAATGTGACAAGTTGCTTTGCATCCGTTTCCAATACTTGCTAACCAAGGCGTGCACTTTTAAACATTACTGAACTTTGGGATTTACGATCATTTGTTCGTGATAACAGCGCTGAAACCATTGCGCATCGGTCTCGTCATTTCGTCCATCCGATGCGATAGTAAACGTACTCTACATCATCGTCCGCGCGGCTCCTCTCAGACCTTCGATCTCCGTAAGCTTCACGAACAATGGACTCTTTGGAGAATATGGTAAGCTCCCGCTGCGAGACGCGATCCTTGGAGCCAAACACCTCCTCGACCGTAGTGGACTCGAATGTATGCGTCGGCCGCAGAGGGATGACGAGGTGAAAGACAGGTTCCCCGTTCGAACCATCGGGATATGAGAGGAGAGACGTGATGCAGTCGCGTATACAAACAGCATGTTGAGCCTCGTAAACAATGTCCGCACCAAAGATGACATCAAAGGGGGTCGCCAAGATGTTAGGTGTCAGTTCCATCGTTGAAAACGACGACCAGTCCAAATGGTGACTGTTGACGAGGATCCTGTCGTCAGTGTCGTCGGAGATGGGTGGAAAATTGGTATCGATGTTGAACTGTAGGTTGTCGAGCACGGCGGGATAAAAGTCCGTGAGGACGATGGTCGCTCGACGCTGTAAGATCGGAGGCAATGCCTGCAATAATTTCGCTACCGACAACCCAACCAACCCAGTACCTGCGCCTAGCTCGAGGACGCGCAGGGCACGGCTCAGAGTGCCACTTTTGAGACCACCGTTGCTACTCCAACGCGGAGATCCTAGACCAAACCCAAACCGATCGGGATGCTCTGCAATCATCTCTGCGAGTACACACGCCCCACCCCATGTCTGCGCGCCGACGCTGTCGTAATCGTGATTGTCCAAAGGGATATCTCTCAAGGCGACGTGGATTTCGCCAGCGAGTGTTGATTCGAAAGTGAACCGGCGTTGTACTTTGCCTGCAGCGGCGACACCAGCGCAGGTCGCGAGAAGGGAGGCAGCAAGTTGGATGAGACGGTCGGCATCGATGATGGGACTGAAAGTGTGGATGTCAATGGGTGGGGACTGTTCTTGTCGAGCTTGAAGTTGGGCGATGAGCGCTGTGAGCCAGCAGATTGCATAGGCACGCTCGAAAGCGTCGGATTTGACCAGTTGGTCGTCGTCGTCGAACGATGAGATTGGCCGTCGTCTGCGAGAGCCGCGCACCTGAGGAAGATAGAGCGCGTGGAGGTATTGGAGGGAGTCGGAGAGCTGCGTGCCAGTACACGCTGCGATCCTGGCGATGTGCGGCAGACGTGAAGTCGGCGGTTGGATCGTCTCGGTCATGAATTCTTCGCAATCATCCACGACGACCGCGTTCCCCATCTCATCGTCCAGCTTTCTAGCTTCATCATCTTTCCCGAGTCTCTCTCAGGAGACGACTGCTGCTGCTTCAACCCTCGCAGACCCAAACTCACCCGAATTGTTCAAACAGAATATACAAATCGCCATGCAACAGGTTGCGCGGGTGAATGCTCTCGCGCGCAATGCATTGAACGGCATGTACGGATCTTCGCACAGCCGACCCCCTCATTCAACCTCCTGACGACTCAAACTATTCGATTCAGACAGAACGCGTACCAGGCAGGCGTCAGTCCAGCGCAAACGCAAGGTTCGGTCTCTACTCTGCCCTCGACGCGCCGTCGTGCTCATCGTTCGCACAGCGGACTTGACAGCGCTCGACGAAGCCATGCACGCCCTCGCTGACGTGTTCAGACAATCCGGCGTCGGCGCTTTCTCGCACCCTGCACCCGACTCGGA
>JBBPJJ010000606.1:0-16441 GCA_038088635.1 Veloboletus limbatus
CAATCTGAAGAGTTTTAATAGGAGCTAATAGCCATTATCAAAAACCACAGTAAGACATTTTTGCTCAAGAGCTTTATAATAAAATGAGGGAGAAAAAAATGAGCAGTTTGAAACTATGGCAACACTATCCAGTGCTATCAAAAATGGCTTGTGACTATTTGGCTATTCAAGGATCTTCTACTGCCTCTGAGCATGCATTCTCTCAAGGTGGACTAATGGTAACATTATTGCACAATTGCTTGCACACTGATACAGTAGAAGCTCTGCAAATATTAAAAAGCAGCCATACTAGTGGAGACTTGGCAGCTGGGGTTGAAGCATTGCAATGGAAGGTGAAATCTTGGACAGCAGAGGTTTAACAATATGAAAATATATGCTACAAAATATATTTGAACAATACTTAGAGGTTCAAGTTCAGGTTCAGGTTTAGACAATGAGGTTCAGGCTTAGGTTCAGATCAAGAGGGCTGTGAACTGAACTGAACTGAACTTTGGCAACCCTAGCAGGCACATGACACAGCTGCTGACACTGCAAACCCAAATGCGACATGTGCCGAGCCTATAAGGCCAGTGGGCACATCAAATGACCCACAGGATCCACCACCCAATGAGGGGACTAGTGGAGAGCTCAGAGTTGAGGGTACAGAGGTCAACAAGATGACTCATATGACCACAGACATTGAATATCAAGTGGACAAGCACCAGGTTGCACTGGATGAATGGGTTGAGGCAGAGAAGTTGCAAGTTGAGACAGTCAAGGTGGATAGGCCAAGGAGGCCGAGTGACAGCCATGCAGACAGGAGAGAGACTGGCAATGATGAACATTGACTGCAAGAACTCACTGAACCCCCTGATAGATCATAGCATAGAGGAATGCGCACAGACTGATGAATTGGCTGAGGATGAATGTCAACTGGGAGAGCTTACCAAGCCTCTAGATGAGGCAGAGGAAGCAGCTATGGGGGATAGTGAGCCTGCATACCAATGGAACGCACCCCAGGGCTTGGAGCTTGAGAAGGAGTGGAATGGACTGGCGAGCTGCAAGCTCAAACCTACCTACAATGCAATGGATGCATGAGCAGCATCAAATGGTGACAAAGACACCAGGAACCGACCTAAAATGGTATGGCACACATTAATACACAATTGCACAGGATACCAGTGAGTGAGCAGCACAGACTCACCTGAGGGAGCTCAAGACAAGCTGGGACATCCAAATAGTGGCAAACCACACAAACCAGGCAGTGCCCAGTGCATGAAACTCATGCAATATCAAGATGAATGACCACAGTGGCAAGATGACCATGCCATATCCAGGCAAAGATCCACCAGGCCACATCAGGAAAATTGAGTGCCACTTGTTTGTGCTTAATTATACTGTTTTGCACATAAAAGAGCATGTCCAGAACAAGTAGATTAAGCATGGACAAGCTAGGTCTGTAACTTATTTCTGCTTAATTTCTACTTAATCATGCTTTTTGAATCTCACAAGCGCAGAAAAAACAGTGAAGAGGAGATCAAGTTCACTGTAATTAAGCCTACATGTACAGGTAAATACAATACAAGGGCCAAAATGTTGATGCGTCATTGGTTGTCATCATAGCTGATTTGTCTGTGTCATCGTGTTGCAGTCAAAGTCCTTATGGCTGCATCATCTGTGGTCACAGTGCAAGTGAATGGATGAGAACGGCAGGGTGATGGCAAGTGTGGATAAGTGGAGGAGATCGGTAAGACTCAAACGGTGGCAACCATGAATAACATGGAGTGCGGGAGAATGACAAGGTGATGGGAAATGTGCACCATTGTCTTGCCATTGGGGCTATGCACTATGACTATAAGATTGATATTGCAGCTGTGTTGTCCATGGTCACAATGCGAGCGAGTGGTGGGACAGTAGCAATTTGTTTGGGCTGTTGTCATCATTGTGTCATTGCTGAGGCCTTGAGGTGCCCTTATATTGTAGTCATCAGGGTGGTGGCAGTGCCATTCATTGTGACTGCCTCATGCAAGGTCACCAGCAGCACAGCTGCATGGTCATGGTTGTGGCTGATGTGCTGTGGCTGTGATGTCAAGATTGTGGCTGCATCATCCATGCATTATTGTGGCCAGTAGTCCCTGTGGCTGTGTCATTGTGGTTGTGGCGGTAGGAGAGTGGGTGGGTGAGCAAGTGAGGGAGCAAGGAAGGGAGTGGGGGAGAGAGCGGGGAAGAAAGAGGGCAGGTTAGTGGAAGAGGGCAAGCGAGCAAGAGGGCAGGTGAGCAAGCAGATGAGGGAGAGGACAAGAGAGAGATGTAGACAAACATTTTTTTTTTTTTAACCTCTTCTGTGAGTCTTGGTGTTGTGAAAGCAAGTAGCCCAATGGAACTTAGTAAAAATTTTGATGAGTTGGCATTTATGCTTTTTGCTCTTAAACAAATTATCTGACGAAGGACTTATATGACCCACAGTATCTCGGTTTATGTACCTTAGTCACCTTTCCGATGTAGAAGCCATGTAGAGTAAGTGCCAAAAGCCAGAATAAGCTTAGATAGGTCTCACATGATTTTCCTGATGCATTTGGATGACCAGGAGGTGAGAAGAGGCAGCAAGGGCAATGGAGCATGCCAGAGTGTTGGCAATTGTGACAGAATGGATGGTGAGGACAGCGCAATGAGCAGTGCAAGCTGCAACTTGTACCCAGTCGAAACGGCACTACGAGCCAGAGTGCACACACATCAGCACAGTCAGTATGAACGGATTGTTTGACAACACAGAATGCGGAGGTGATTTGGTTACTCACATTGTTGATGGTGTTGGAGGAGTTTGCAGTTTGGGCAAACGATGGTAGTTGTTGTAGAACAAAATGTTATTAGAACTCAGACGTTGAGTTCGAATCTTATGTATATAGTGACAGGTATTGTATGATTATATAAGCTACTCTACCTAAAGAAGAAGAATAGAAATAGGAGGGAAGCAGCTATAAAATAGCGCGTTTAACATGGATATCAGTCAATGTACCTAAGCCTTCAGCACCACCTCCAAGTGACAGACAGTGACATATAGGACCTGTCAACCCTTTGCATTGCCGAGGCAAATTCAAGTCGAATGCTACAGTATCATGATCATCAGTATCTCTGTGAAGATGCTGCACATACCTGAAGACGATCACATCAAAGCCATATCAGGTGAATCAGATGCATTGTACATGATATACATGACCTATAGAAGATGTTAGTGAGTCCCCAGCACACAAGACAGTGAGACGGCAGCACTAGTAGGCGACCGCATACAGCGCAGCAAGACCCCTATTGATACTGCACCCTTTGAGAGACCACACATCAACAATTCATTCAGATACATACAGACTATCTGTTATTCATTGGAATAAACTGTTGAATGTGCTATCTTTTAGCTGCCTTTGCTCCTATTTCTTTATTCATTTCATAGTGTACATTATCTAACATATTATATAATCATTACTTTGAACATGTATATAAACTTCAGACTCAGCTTCTGAGTTCTAATAACATCTTGTTCTACAACAACTACCATCATCTGCCTCAAACCGCAACCGCTCCAACACCATCAACAATGTGAGTAACCAAATCGCCTCCACGTTCTGTGTTGTCAAACAGGTTATGAGCCCTGTTGAGCGCAATGGGAGCGTGTCTCGCTGCTGCACCCAGAGCTGCTCAGAGACTTGCCTAGATTCCTTTGCTGCATCATTTTATATGATGCGCAATGAGCTCGGCAATGAGGCCAACATGCCAGCATCGTTTACAATGCCGCATGAAGATGATGGCTGCGTGTTACACACTGCAATCAGGGAGCGCCTATGGCAAACCCTTGTCATTGTTCCTTCTGGAACCTTTGACGTTTCATTGTACTAATTGCCCTAACCTTTGATGTCTTCATCTTCAACCAACTTTAACATCCCAGTCTTCACTGGTGCTAACTACAGCACCTGGTGGCCGAGGATGGAGAGCACCATCTTGGCAACCGGCAGTTCCTGGGTCAAGATGATCCCTTGCCCCATCATTGGTACAGATAGTGGCACTGATGTCATTGCCATGTACGTCAAGTGGACCAAGTCCAACAACAAGATTTTGGGGACTATTCGACTCTCACTCTCGCCGACCCTCCTCCACAAATATGTTTCGGAGACCTGCGCATTCACTCTCCTGGAGACGATCAGGAACGACTACAGGAAGCCCGGACTTCTGCAGATCTATGCAGACTTCAAGGCTGTTATGGATGGAATGATTCCTATGACTGGGAATCTGGCTATGGCGTTCACCAAGTTCGAAACACTATTCATGCGCCTTGATCCCAATAAGTACCCCATCCCTGACAACATCCAAGCTATGATCCTTCTCTCCAAGCTTTCCCCCTCAATGGACATGATTGCACAACTCCTTGCATAAAAACATGACAAAGAGGGTATCTTCGTTCCTTCTACCATCCAGGAGATCATTTCATCTGTGACTCTGGCATGGGAGTCAAAGAACATGGGAGGAAAAGGTAAGGTGCCAGAGCAGGCACAAAAGATCTCTGCTGTCAAGCAGAAACCTGGGAACCCCTCCTTCTAGGGTCAACAGCAGAACCCCCCTACAGCGCCATCTCAGAGGCAGCAGCAGGGGGAGAATGCCAACTCTGAGAAGAAGAAGACCAAGTGTGGTAAGCAGGATAGCAAGCAACAACACAAGAAGCGGAATGCCCTCCAGTTCATTGAGCAAAGCTCTGAATCTGCGAGTGGCGATTACTTCACTTCCACCGCCATTGTTCCCCTTGCTTCTGCCATCCTCACTCCCACTGTTGCCGACCTTCATGCGAGCGCTCACAAAAGTGCTCAGCAATACCAAGGACAGGGTGGTTCTGCTGCATTCATGCAGACCAAGGAAGCTTTTGTGTTTCCACATCAGCTAAACATCCACCCATCCTGCGAGACCATATGGCCAATCAACGCGGCTCTCCCGCTCCTCCAATGGCTGGACTTTACGTCATGCCCATCTCCACCTCCCATGCCATTCACTTCCACTGCCATGACACCACTCATGGCCCTTCTATTGGCACCCGTCATGCCTTCTGCCCCCTCTCCTCCTCTCTCCCTGGTGTAGTACAACTGTGCCTTTTCGCTCAAAGACCTCAAAGAGCCAGAATGTCTCTCCAAGTGCTCTAGGTGCTGGGTTAGCCATATTGGCGAAACCTGGGACGCTGATGACATCATCGACATCTATGGCTCCGAAGTCAATGCCTTCATGGAATCAAGGTTCATCGCTAATCTGATGATCACTACCACGCACTCCTCACCCTCCGCTTCTTATACAGTGTTGAGTAGAGTAGAGGATGTAATATATAGTGTACCAAATGCAATGGATGTTACGATTTCCCCTATTCTTACTCCTTTTACGGGAACCCCTAACTTCGGTCTACAACGTCGCCCTCGGTGTTACGTGTGGACCGGGTAGGTTCGCACGTAGCCGCAAGGGAACTAGGACTAGGGCGAGGACTTAGTGTTCTTGACTAGGACGAGAACTAGGACTTGAAGAAGGCTTCGTTATAGAGAGGCCTTTACTGGGACTGAAGATGATGAACCGAGAGGCAAGACTAGGCGTAGAATTGCGGAGCTCAAAGTTAAGAAGTACAGGTCGTGCTAGTAGGGTTTATATATGTTGGGATAGGCTAGCACGGACCAAGACTGCGAAAGGAAAGAAGAAGTAAAAGGATAAATGAAAGAACATCGCAGAATGCGATGGAAGCGGAAAGAACTCTGTTGAAGAGTAAAGAACAATGAGTAAGTATGACTCGTGTAGTGAGTCAGTTATAGAAGTCCGAAGAATCGGACAGAAGGAAAGTAATCGTAAGCTTGATGACGAATGAAAGGTGAAACCGTAGTTTACCGTGAAGAAGTCATCAAGAAAGAAAAGAGAGATGAAATCAAAGCGAGAATTGTACAAGAGCGGAAGAATTGTAACAGGGTGCCTGATGACCTGAGTCTCATTAACCTGAAAGAAAGTGTAAGTGGTGCTGAGTGTTGTACTTCAGTGCATTGGGAACAAATTAGCTTTTGTTGAGAATGCGTTTGAAGGTGAATTATGTATCAAGATCAAATTTGGAGCTGAGCTGCAGCTATACTATGACTCTGAGTTGAAATGTTGAAGTTGGATCCTCAGCTCACTAATCCCAAACCCAATGTTTGTACAACTGTGGGCACCCAATGGAAACTACTCCTGTTCAGCGTCATTATATATTCTTTTACAACAATGAAGCACATTTTTTCCGGGTGTGTTAAGTTTATCATCCCTGAAATGTTTACTGTTGAACCAACTTACTAAATACCTTTGAAAGGGGAATGGTGGGCAGTACTTGTTCAAACTGCATGCCAGCGTCCTGTCTGCCAAGTCGGAGTTTATTGAGGATATGTTCAGTGCTCATCAAGACATTCCATCTCTTCCAACTGATGGTTATATGGTGTCCTCACCAATTATATTGCTTGAAACCATTGGCGAGGCTGAGTTCGAGTTATTCCTGTGCGTTTGCTACAATAAGTGAGTTGTTTTGAACAATACCTTTGTTGGGGATGGAGGAGACATTTATTTCTACTAACATCAATAGATGGCGGCCTGATGCAACAAAAGCAGCAAATGAAGTTGTCTTTCGACTCCTCAAGCTCAGTCTGCTCTTTGATACCAAAGACGCATGTGAATATGCAATCAAACAAGTCAATAGCCACCATGTCTTCATCTGACCAGTTTGCCTCATCTGGATAGCAGTGGATTACAATATCCATGAGCTAGTCATATATGGCTTTGAGCGTCTTGTTAGAGCTTCCTTGCATGACCTAATAGATGATGAGTACATGATGATGCATCCCACCATCTGGGCTGCTGTTCTCTGCACTCAGAATATCATCTGGACCCACTGTGCAAATGTTGCCTGCAAGGAACTGCCAATGAAGCATGCCAGTGGTTGTAGAAATCCATCTAATTACCGACTTGCCTAGAAGCAGTTGTGGTGGAATTAAATGGGACAATTTCTGTTACATGGGAGGAATCCTCAGCCATACAAGGACACTGCCAAATGATTTGAAGAACTTGAAGAAAGGGACAAACAGCAGATGTCCCCTGGATGTTGACAACCTTTGATACATATCATTTGAGCAGGTGCAGCATTCCAGCATGAGGATGATTTAATTACTCAAACTACAACACACTATGCCAACAAGATACTGAAGCAGTAGTATGTCCACGTGCACCTTAGATTGTATTTCAAATGTGCATCTCAATATTGTGCTACTATATTATTCGAAACGTGCGTGCAAACTAGCCCAAAATGCACATTGCACCCAAATTGCACTGTGCTGAGCCATCCGAAATGCGTGCACATGGTACCAAACATTTCGTGGAATTATTTGGGGTCTGCAGCATCATAAAGTGGTGCAGTGTTATAGTTGAGAAGCACATGGAGAAATACTAAAGGACTGCAATGAGAATGAGATGTGGTTGCCTGGATACTGGAGCAAACTAGTTAAGGAATCATATTCAACAAAGGTGAGACTTTGAGCTAACAAGAGTTTCGTTAATGATCGATTGAAGCAGACACAACAGATTTTTGGAGGCTTGTAATGACAAACAAAATGACAATCCTGTACTTGAAATATACCTTGCAATTCAGGAGATGTCAGAATTTTAAGTCTAAACAAACCTTGAAATGCTGGCAGAAACTTGATGTTACAATTCTCCTGTATTTTTCTTTTCGTCTACCTTTCATCTGATGCCTCTTTCACGGTAACCCACGGGTTCACCTTTTCCTTCATCATCAGGCTTACATTTACTTCCATCTTCTTTGCTCTTCCTTGACTTTCCGTTGACTCATTAACTGAGTCATACATAGCCTCCTTCATTTCTGCCCATCAACTGGGTTCTCATCCATTCTTCCTGCTTCTCTCGCATTCTATGCTATTCTTTGACATTCTTTTGCATAGCCTTATCACTGACTCACCCTGAGTCATTGATAGCCCTTTGCCCTTTATTCCTCTTACACTTGTTTCCTCTTTCGTATTATCCCCTTTCTTGTCCTGGTCCATGCTCATTCCTTAGCACTATATAAATCCCAGTAGCATGGCCCATGTACTCTAGCTTTGAGCTCCACAATCTTAGCTTATGCCCTTTGCCTTGCAACATTGTTGGCCTCGGTCCCCTCATCCCCTTGTTCAAGTAAGGCATCACTGTTGCCTTTCTCATCCTGAACAGCAAGGCCATTCTTGAGCCTTTCTAGTCCGAGTCCAGAAGCACACATTGAACACCTTTTGCCCTTGTCCTTGCCTCAGTCCTCCTTGCGGCTACGTGCAAACCTACCCAGTCCACACATAACACTTGAAGTATCTGCGCGTGTACTGGCCATGTCAAAATCTCAGAATATATTAATAATATTAAGCATCGGTGATATTTTAAGTTTTGCCCTGGCCAGTATTATGGCGAAAATATGAAGTATTGATGAACAATAAGTCCTCCTCCTAAATTTGGTGTTTTGACAGAAGACTAAATGTATGTCAATATTTGGTATATTGCTTGAATTTGTATTCTGTGCATGATCATCGGGCAATCATTCCCTGCTGATCGGACACTGATCACCTAAACTTGACACAATCACTGCACATTGATGTTATGTGTGGACCCAGATAGGTTTGCATGTAGCCGCAAGGGGTAGAAGGTGAGGATGAAGATAGAAGCCTTCCAATGGGAGCTTCTGGACAAGGACAACAAAAGGGTTCATGAATGGCCCCTTTGCTGAATTGTGGAGGTCAAGGAGGTGAAGGGACTGAACCCGACGAGATCAAGGACAAGACTAGGTAGGATTGCGGAGCTGAAAGCTAAGGGTACATGATCATGCTAGTGGGGTTTATATACCTATGGAGAATGAGCATGGACCAAGGTGAGAAAGGAAATAGTACAAAATAGGGAACTAGCATAAGGAGCATAAAGGGCAAAGGGTTATTGATGACTCAGGGTGAGTCAGAAATAAGGCTATGCGAAAGAAGTGTAAAGAATGTCAATGAATGCGAGTGAAACAAAACGAATAGAAAAGAACCCTGTTGAAGGGCAAAGATGAATGAGGCTATGTATGACTCAATTGAGAAGTCAGCAATGGAAGGCCAAGGAAACAGAAAGAAGAAGATATGTGTAATCCTGATGATGAAGGAAGGGTGAACCCATGGGTTATGGTGAATGAGTCATCAGGATGAAGAGCAGCAAAGAGAGAAAGAGGAACAAATCGTCACAGTTGATAGTCAAACTACAAACAGAGATCATGCTATTCAAGTTCTAATTTGGTGAAATCTACAATCTTGGACTTCAGTGTCACTACTTGTATGCTCTACTCAATGTGAGCTCAGTCTGGGGCAAAGATGTTAGCCAGTCTTGCAGTGGCAATATGTCATATAGGCTTACCCAACACAGTGAAAGGACAACCATGTGGTCATCTGCAATTGCCAAACATGCAAAGTGACTAACAACCCATGATAAATGGACAATTTCTAAGCTATCCGAGGTGACCGAAGAGTATGACTTTGCTGGAAAGTGTGGGTATGATGTGAATGGGTCATGCTCCTTTCCTTGTGGTAACAAGGACTGTTGTTGCACAGCAAAAGTCAGAAAACCATTGTTTCCAAATATGTGTTTGATGCTTCCAGGAATAGGTGGTGATGAACTACAGCCTTGCGGGTAGAACATGATAAGTGAATTGCCAAGATGAGTGGAGGACCTGCTATAGACAATCCCTTCATGCTTAACGTGTGCATGCAGAACTGATGAATGAGCTGGAACAGATCTTGTGAAATAGCTACAGGCACTGTGGTGAGCAACACTTGAATGCCATCATTGTTAGCATCGTCATCAAGACCCTGACCTACTTCCACAACTTCATATGCCCAATCAAGGAGAATTTTGCATTCTCAAATGGCTGGAGGGCACTGAGGGCGAGAAATCTAGCCTTGAACCTTTGCTACTTTGAGGTATGATTGCATCATTGTTGTTTCTAGCTCTCCTATCAACTATGTCAGAAAAAAAAGACCAAGGTGAAATCATTACTTTCCAGATCTGTGATTGTTCGGAAGATGCTGTTATTTCCCAATCAAGGATTCAAAAGGGACTGACCACCGGGAATGGACAGGACCAAACAAGATAACATAGTCATAGATGTAAAAAGATGCATGATGATTGGGTCATGCATTGACAGCAGGGAAGATTGCCTTGAGCTTTCCAACATAGCTAGAAATGTAGGCTCACTTGGCAGTAGCATGGTTGTCACTTGTCATGCATGCACAAGCCAGATAAACAGCAGAGACCAGATCCATTGTATGTTCAAGGACTGCCTTGAGACCTAGTGTGTCATTGCCTCATGGACTAGTTGCCCTGTAGTTGCCCCAGAGGCTAATCAATGCAATAGGGAGATAAATGGATACAAGGGTGCACCCCTCATCTGCTTTTATCATTCCAGCTGCTGCATCACCAAAATTGCTGGCACTGAACTGAGCCACGAAGGAGTGATCATATCATGAATAATTCTGCAAACATGGCCCAAAACTTCTTGTGTATTGTATGAGGTAGTATGTTTGACCTGGATAGCAAACAAAGGCATTGCAGCTCACTGGTCCATTCACTTTGAGCAATGTACTACATAGAATCAGAACAGAAAACTCACCCATTCAACAAGCACCTTGGCATAATCAGCTTTGAAAGTCTTCCCCTTTTTTGAGGGCATACAGCCTAAACTCTGACAAACAAACTTGAGGGCACAGATATTCTTGCGAAGTATGGATTCTCGAAGTTGGTCCAGGTATGCCTTGACTGCAATCTCATTGTCGGGGTGTGGTGACGGCACAGTAAGAAGCGCAGGAAGTGCATAGACTTGCAAAATCTCCTTTCTGGTCATTGAAAGCTCTTGCACCATCTGCGGGTCAACCTGTCCAAAAGGGAAGTCGAAAGCAGAATTTGGAGAGCATGTAGCATCCAAGGTCTCATTAGTCAACTTAAGCAGACTTCGCATGTGGTGCTAGACCAAGCCTTCAAGTATACAATGCATGGAATCAACTACAAGCTGGCATGTGGGATTCCAGTATGGCAAACACCATAATTTTGAATAGAAGACGCTGTGCTCCTTGAAGATCTTATTATATCCAGCAGAGGTAGGTGTATCGCTCCATTTCTCTGCAAAGTAACAAGTCTTGTCTTTGTCATGGGGTGTCTAATTATAAAAGTCCGTCTGGGCATAGTCCATTTTATGATAACAGTCACATGCACTGCAAAAGAAACCCAACACCAGTGAGGGCCAAAAGATGATGTGCTGCAGGCAGGTCACAGACAACTAACACCACAGCACTGTGCATCACCAAGCCATTAGAATGGTCCGCTGTTCATGGAAAGTGAATTCCCCAGTCCCATGCTGCTATCATGTCATTGACAAGTGGCCATATACAATGGTTCAAGTATTCCATGGATGGTTGCTTAGGACCAGGTAAAATGCTAGCAAGATACATATTCTCTGGTTTATACTGAATTTCTGGCCCTCACATGCTCATTCCTTCAGGGTTGAAAATGTCAATGTTGAGGGAAACGATATAGTGGCCTTCATCACCTCAATCAATGAAAAGCCTTCTGGGATTCAGACCATGAAAGCCTCGGAGAAATCATGCCTCAAAGGGGAGGCTCTTGACAACATGAGACAGTGATGACATTGAGGCATGTAAATGGTCACATGCTGCATCCATGGCTGTCTCTATATCTCCACAAGATATGAGCAATGCCAGGTAATTCTTGAAGTCATGGTAAACAAAAGTTTTTCTTGGGTGATGCTTCCCATCAGTACTAGTCTTCAGCAACTCCTCAGTACACTGAGTTTCTGGTGTAAGAAAGTTATTACAACATTCAGGGTAGGTGAGACTGCTAGAGCCCAGTAAAGAGGTAGGCACATAGATGCAGTAACAAGCACAAATGGGATATATAACCATTCTCGACATAAGTTAAAATTTAGAAAGGATGCTGGTGATGGTGGATGGAATTTGTTTCATGATGTTCTTGTGGACAGCACCAAGTGCCCCACCAAGCTTCTGAAAGGGAAGATAAAGGAGGAGCAAGAGACCACCCATGATGAAATTTGCCCCAGTGGTACTGACCCCAAACATGACACTGCACACTATACCAAGCAATACTATCACTTGTGCAATTATGTCCATTCATTTGACTGGTGGCTGGTATTGATTTTCTGCATCTCACATCAGTTACTTGCAACCATGATATAATAGAGCCCCAAAACCTGTGTTGATATCCACTGGATCTTGTGAGACAGGCACATGAGGCTGGACTTGTGCTTTCAACTCCTGCAGTAGAGTGGACAATGTCCTCTTCTTGGCCTTGACAGAATCTGCATCCAGGTTGGCATTGTCCACTGCCTGGCGCAAGGTCTTCACTTCACACTGATGGTAGGAATAGTTGACATTAGATGGCTCAAGCAACAGGCAGCTGCAATAGTGGATACGCGACTTGATATTGTTTAAGAGCTAGAGGGCTTTGACCATGCAGCGATGATTGTCCTTCTTGGATAACCTGCACCCACTGACCATTGAGGCAGGGGTCACTAAGCTGGATAATGATGCTAAGGTGTTGAGGGGGGTTGAAGCAAATGGAACTTCTTCAGAGGTGGTGGCTGATTGAAGGGTAAGGTGGCCAAGACTGTTTGTAGAGTCAATCAAGGAGATGGAACCTTCATTAGGATCATTTTCAAAGGCGGCAGCAGATTGAAGGGTGAGGTGACTGAGACTGCTCACAAGGTCAGTCATAGGGACTGAACCTCCACTAGGACAATTTGATATGATGTTATTGCTTGAACCTGTCTCCTGAAACTTGGCGCAAGAGCTCCACAACTTGCTGGGGGTGTGCTCAGCAGCAGGACCATTGTCAGTAAGGATGAGAGCAAACAGGTGCCCAGGTATAGAATTGATGGCGGAAGTTCCAGTCTCATCACCAAATCAGTCCAGTGAGCTGGGGGGATCATTGGAAGGCATGCGCTTAGCTTGATGCTCAGCTTGGATAGGCTTGAGATAAGCTGAAATAAGGTGGGAGTTCATCAATACACCTTTTTGGTTGCCATTCCCTTCTGTACTGCTTTGTGTTACGTGTGGACCAGGTAGGCTCGCACGTATCCGCAAGGTGACTAGGACTGGGGCTAGGGCTAGGACTTGGGAAGGCCTCTTTGGAGGAACCTTTGCTGGGACTAAGAGACTAGGGGGACCAAAGTCAACAAGGGTGATAGGCAAGACTAAGCGTAGTATTGTGGAGCTCAAAGTTAGAGAATACAGGTCATGCTAGTATGGTTTATATACTTGTGGAAAGCAAGCACGGACCAAGACTACGAAAGGAAAAAGGATAAAAAGGGATAGATGAGAAGAACAACATGGAATGCGATAGAAGCGGAAAGAACCCTGTTGAAGGGCAGAGAACTACGAGGCTATGTATGACTCAGTTAGTGAGTCAGCTACCGAAGTCCAAGGAATCAGAACGAAGGAAAGTAATCGTAATCTTGATGACGGATGAAAGGTGAACCCGTGGGTTACCGTGAAGGAGTCATCAAGATGAAAAGCAACAGAGAGAAGTGGAAAAGAATGAAATGTAACATTACCCCCCTTGTACGTCTCGAGTCACCGATGAGAGCCAGTCTTGAGGGACACATACGCAGCAGGATAGTCTAGAGGTTCAGGGAATAGGCACTAGGGGAGCCAGTGACATTTGCATAGGCGACATCATCCCATACGTCATTGACATGGGCATCGATATCAGGAAGAGGGGAGATGGGGGAGACGGTGCGATGATGACGAGGGGTTGAGAAGCAAACAGCTGGTCGTGTCGAAGGACCCGAGAGGGACTGTTGGGTAATGGAAGAGCCCAATGATGACGATGACAATGTCGGACGACGGGATGGACGGGGGCGAGGCTGACTGGGGAAACGGACCTGAGCATGTCCAGGAGCCCATATGAGGCATAGTGGACATTGGTATTGGGGGCATTGCGCGCGACGATGACCCAGTCGGTGACACTCAAAGCATGCTTCAGAGTATCTGGGATGGTTAGGAGAAAGGATTAGTCGGCCATCAAGTCCAGCAAGCCACTCATCGGTGTGGGCCAGTGACGCTTCGACAGCAGGGTCGAGAGAAAGCACTTGGTGTTGAGTGAGATGAGTAGGGAGGGGGTTGGACCCCTTGTGCCAGAGCGAGTTCCCTCGTGTAATGTTCTATGTCAGCTAAGAATTCCCCAAAATGGAGTTGGTATCCCATGGTAACAAGAGCTCCACGCAAATGATCTTGGATGTGTCGAAGGACTCCCACGATGAGGGTGATGTGGGCGTCAGGATTGGTGGAGTTGTTTTGCACGATAAGATCAATGCATTCTGTCTTGATGAGGGCTTTGTAGAGGATGAGGAGGGGAGAGCTGTAGTCAAGATGGCTGGTGGCTGGAATAGCCAGTCGGGAGTCTGTGATGCGGTGGAGAAGTACCTGCACGTATGTGTCATCCGGCATATTAGAGCAGAGACGATGAAATGCTAGGGGGAGAAGAACCAACAAAATTGGTGGGTGAGAACTGATTGGATGAGTTGCAAAATGGTCTGGTGTATCTAATTTGGGTCTCGCCACCCTCCAGGTATCATCGGGAGTCTCTCCCCACCCTGCTTGTGTGGTTGTTGAGATGGAGTCGTCAAGTTCTTCAGGGTGAAGTCGGAGACGGATTTGGTCGTCAGCGGTAATAAAGGATGATGGCGACGAGGGAGTCTCTTCAATGAGTTCTGGAACGGGGGAAACTGATCAGATGACATAGGTCATACCCATGGTGAGATGAAAGGAAAGAGGGCGAGGAGAATTAAAAGGTGTGGTGGAAGGGGCAGTAATCGTAGCGGCAGAAATAAGTGTGTTCTAAGGAATGCTTGGGACTTTGTAATGAAAGCGAAAGGTGAAATGGGATAGCTTTTCTTTGGGGACGAAGTCAAACATAAAATTGAAAGGAAAAGGAAAAAATGGGGAGTTTCAGAGTTTGTGACGTTTTTTAAAGTCATCTAGCAGTGCTGTGGAATGTTTAAAGTTCCGCTCAGGAACCCACGAGTTTTCTTCGGCGGTGTATCCTTTCCATTGGATCAGGAAGGAGTGGTGTGCTGCAGAACCCCGATGGCGTCAGATCTCTTCAATTTCATATTCTTCTTCTCCTTTGATTAGATCCGGTGGTGGTTGTGGGAAGTTATGTCCGTAAATGTTGTTTTCATGATAGGGGGACAGGAGAGAGGCGTGGAATACGGGATGAATCTTCCATGTTGTAGGGAGGCATAGTTGGTAGGTAATCGGTGAAAGGACTTTCGTGATGGTGAACGGTCCTTCTCGTTTTGCAGCAAATTTGGGATTGACTACGAGACGTTTCAGGTTTCTTGCTTCCAACCATACTCGTTTGCCTAGTTTGAATGGAGTAAACCATTGTTTCAATCTAGCCGCCAGGTTTGCTGAGTGAGTTCGTGGGTGGCGAGAGCTTCATTTCGTGTAGCCGTGAGAGTCGATAACCGTTGGTTAACTGCCAGAAGGGCGGATGACGGGAGAACCAAAGGTAGGGCTTGAGGTTCGAAGCCCATCATGAGAAAGAATGGCGATTTTCCAGTGACTGAATGGGGATGGTGGTTGTGCGCGAACTCAGCCATTGCGATGTGATTGGCCCACATTGTTGGTTTGTTCCCACAGAAGATCCGTAAATAAGTTTGTTACAATTCGTTCATTTCGTTCTATTCTTTCTATTCTTTTGTCGCTTCTCATCTTGATGACTTCTTCACGGTAAACCACGGTTTCACCTTTCACCCGTCATCAAGATTATGATAAACTTTAGTCTTGCCCCTTTGTCTGCCGACTTCGGCCCTCAATCCCTCAGTTCTAGTAAAGGCCTCTCTATAACGAAGCCTTCCTCAAGTCCTAGTCCTCATCCAAAGTCCTAGTCACCTTGCGGATACGTGCGAGCCTACTTGGTCCACACGTAACAAAAGCTCAAAGTTGCCTTCTGCACGGCCACTATCATCGTGAGCCGTATCCTTCTTCGCCCTGTCTTCTAGTACTCCCAGAACGTCTAGAACAACTCCTCGACACCCACCCCCAGTCATCCCAGAATCATCTGATGACGAAGAACTCTCAGAAACCTCGGACCAAGATGAAGATAACAAAGAAACTTCGCCAGTAACCCCAGTACAACCTTCACCTTGATCCCTCGCACCTGCTCAGCCTTCGCCCCGATCCCCTGTTACCACACTACCAATGACTAACTGACCCACTGAACTTCGACTCAACGCTCCCCAGGAGTTCGACGGAACTTATTCTGAATACCCAGGATGGTACAACAACGTCGTATTCTATCTCAGTACCAATTCCGAAATCTACAACAACGATGCCAA
>JBBPJJ010000608.1:0-16429 GCA_038088635.1 Veloboletus limbatus
GTGATAGCAGCGTATGGCGTCACGGCCCGCATATTCATTATTCGCACGCTTCTCAGATCCCAGCTCACTGCACAACTTCTACATCACACGACTCACAGTGAAGCATCCAACCTCGTACAAGTCGCGGCTGCGCGGCAGAGTGTAATTGAAGACGATTTCGCAATGTAGTGGTTTCGACGCTTACCTGTCCGGGTGGCGCATTTACTTTCTTGTTACTCTTTTTCACCGTCTTGCTGTGAGCGCCGAAATTTGCAGCGGTCTTTCTGCGATGTGACTGCGATTCGAAGATAGCGAATAACAAGGAAAAGCATCACTCGGTGCGTAGGGCTTTGGGAATGCGGTGCGCGCACGGACTTGGCGAGACTCGGAACGCAGTGTGAATGAATAAATGAATTTCGCGTCTGTGAATCGAGTCGCCGAGCAACGTGTCGACCCGGTGATCGTGTCAACGCGAACCACGCTGAATGAGTCTATCCTTCACTCTTTTGGACTGCGGTGGCCGCAGTGACATACATTAGTAAGTTTGCAACAAGTGCTGCATAAAAGCGGAATGAATGGCGTGATCCCGATCAGGACCAGCCATGGACACGTGCAAGAAACATTATCTCCGCCTATGCCTTGGGCCAATGTGACCATGGCGTCGCACCCAGTAGACGAAAGAGTCAGGCTGCTCCTGGCCGTCGGCTACTGTCGGCTACCAGCTAAGTGTTTCACTGCCGGGCCGGTGGCGCAGCGTGGATGTCATCGACTGGGGAGACGGTTCGCTCCCAAACCCCTTCCATGAGCAAGCATGCGAGAGGCGCTGGTCGAACTAGTACCAAGACTCAAGTACGCATCATTCACGTTACAGGCATGGTGACATAAGTACGATGTTTATCTACAACACCCTCCGAGTTTGACGAGATGTCGTACTTCTACTGAATGCGTTGACAAGATTACATCGGCCGGTGGGTGCAGTAATACTTCTCAGTCTTGGGCGCTATCTCTGATTCTTGCCAGCATTCCATACAAAAGCCGGCCTGTCACACGGTCGTTTCTTTCTACCTCCCCTCTCTCGTCCCATGTCGGTCTACGAGGAGCGCAGTAGCTTTGGCTTGGCCGAGAAGGAAAAGCAAGCAGGTACTCTATAGCTCTTCTCCTTTGTTATCTTTCTCACACTTTCAAATCTCCTCAGATCCTACCCCCGACGTAGCTCTTCCCCTCGAAGATTTCGATGATCCTAATATTAACAAAGAAGAGGCCCTTGCTGGGTATCTCGGTCAGTAGTATATCCTCTCCTGATTCCGATCATCTCTCACAGCGGCTGACAGAGGATGACTCCCCCTACCCCGAGGTGCGATCTGCCGTCGCAAACACGGACGATACCACTATTCCTTGCAATACCTTCCGTGCATGGGTGATGGGTATGTAGCCGGTCTTTAGAACTCGTTTTATCTGCAACTCAGTTATGCTGTTTTGCCAGGTATCATATGGGCAACTATCGTGCCTGGCCTTAATCAATTCTTTTTCTTCAGGTATCCCTCCGTCACTGTGTCAAATAATGTCGCACAGCTACTCTCTTTCCCTATGGGCCAATTGTGGGCAAGAACTGTGCCGAACTGGAAGATCTTCGGCGTCTCAATCAATCCTGGCCCATTCACGATCAAAGAACATGTTTTGGTGACCATCATGGCAACTGTCGGGTATCAGTCTGCATACGCTGTACGTCTCCGATGTTCTTTTTTCCATCCCTTTGACTTACTAGATTGTCCAAGACCGATATTGTCGCAGTGCAAAGGGTGTTCTACAATCAAATATTCAGCTTTGGCTGTGCGTGTTCTTGGACTCCAACATTTGGTTTTGATCCCGATATTCTCTTTGCAGACCAATGGATGATGGTCATGTCGACACAGATGATTGGCTTCTCCTTGGGAGGTGTCATGCGCCGCTTCTTGGTGGATCCCCCTTCCATGAGTATGTGGAAACGTCCGCGTTTAGCGGTTTTTTGACTTTAATCTCCTAGTTTGGCCCTTGAATTTGGTCAACTGTGCACTTTTCAACACCTTGCATGCTCAGACTTATACCGGCATGGGCACCCGCGGAGGTCTCTCGCGTGGGCGATTCTTCACATACGTCTGGTTTGGTGGTCTTTGCTGGTACTTCTTCCCAGGTTATCTTTTCCAGGCACTCAGTTACTTCACCTGGGTATGCTGGATTGCTCCAGAGAACGTTGTCGTCAACCAGCTCTTCGGTTACCAGACTGGCCTCGGAATGAGTCTTATTACGTTTGACTGGGCTCAAATTACCTATATCATCAGTCCGCTCGCTTCCCCGTGGTGGGCGGAGGCGAACGTTATCGGAGGTTTCGTCGTGTTCTTCTGGATCTTGACACCTATTCTACATTTTTCAAACACCTGGTATGCGGCATACATGCCCATGTCGTCACGAACTTCATACGATAATACTGGCGCAACTTACAACGTGACGAAGATTCTTACACCGAGCAACCAACTTAACCTCACGGCTTACCAAGAATACAGCCCTTTATTCCTGTCGACCACATTTGCAATTTCCTATGGCCTTTCGTTTGCATCTATCACAGCTGTAATCGTCCATGCTATCCTGTTCTTCCGCAAACAGATCTGGACCCAGGCGTCGAGCTCTCCACGAGCAACCCGATATCCATGCACGTCTCATGGCCAAGTATCGCCAGGTTCCAGAGTGGTGGTACATGTCCATTTTCGTGGTCATGTTTGTATTCGGCATCGTCTGTATCGAAGTTTGGCCGACTGACTTCCCTGTTTGGGGTTTTGTGTTGGCGCTTTTGATTGCATTCTTGTATATCATCCCGGTTGGTATGATCCAAGCTATCACCAACCAACAGATCGGTCTCAACGTCATTACTGAATTGATCGTCGGCTACGCTATCCCTGGTCGCCCTCTCGCCATGATGATGTTCAAAACTTGGGGATACAACACGATGTACCAGGCACTTCAATTTGCCTCTGATTTCAAGCTCGGTCATTACATGAAGATTCCTCCTCGAACGATGTTTTGGTGTCAGGTGGTTGCCTGTGCAATTTCCGGGACCGTCCAGCTTGGCGTTCAGGCCTGGATGTTTACCAATATCCCCGACATGTGCAGTGCTACGCAGAAGAATGGCTTCATTTGTCCCAGTACACAAGTATTCGGGACTGCTTCTGTCATCGTACGTCATCGAGATATGAGTTTTTACTTGACAGTTTGATGACTTACATTACGTCCTAAATTAGTGGGGTGTTATCGGTCCTCGACGCCAATTCTCGAGTGGTCAGATATACTACGGATTGGTCTGGTTTTTCCTCATTGGAGCTATCTGTCCAGTTATTGCGTGGCTCGTCCAGAAGAAGTGGCCGAACACCTGGATCCGCTATGTCAAGTACGTCGCGTTCCTCTAACCATCCGAACTCAGACATTGAAATACGTCCAGCTTCCCCGTCATTTTCAATGGCACTGGACTCATTCCTCCCGCTACAGCTGTCAATTATATCACATGGGGAATCGTCGGTTTCATATTCCAATACGTGATCCGTAGACGTCACTTCTCCTGGTGGACGAAGTACAACTGTATGTATCACCCCGACTCGTATATCGACCAGATTAACTCTCAATATGTATAGACGTCCTCTCCGCTGCACTTGACACAGGTCTTGCGTGTTCAATCATACTCATATTCTTTTGTCTGCAATACCCCAAAAACGGCGCGATTGGTGCGAACAATGTGCTCCAGTGGTGGGGGAACACCGTGTTTTTGAACACTGCCGACGGCAATGGAACGCCGCTTCGGGCGATCAATGGAACGTTTGGGTAAGTGTTCTGGAATAGTGGTTTATTGACCGCAAGCTAATATTTTTCCGGTGCAGGCCTTCAACATGGTAAATCTATGCGGGGGGAGGGGGGATTGATATATGCTTTTGATGGTCTGTAACGATGTACCTATACCATCAGAATGACTGGGAATACGAGTTCGCGATGATTTTTCAAGAGGATTTTATTTGCATTAGGCCGATGCAACCCAACAACGATGGTGTTCTCAGTGAATTGACTGCAGAGCGCACAAACTGGACAAATCCACAGCGGACCACAGGGCCTGGGTATCTTGTGGCTGTGCGATCGTGAGACAATCTCTGTTACACTGAGCAGGACAGCAGCCGCATCCACACCAACCGTCTCCCGCACACTCACCGTCCGCAACAATGGTCAGTTCAAGTTTTCCACGTACAGTAGAGCAGTTTAAACGTCCCTGTCCAACCTGGAACCCATAAATCCTAATCATCGAGGGTGGATGGCGGGGCGAGTCTGGGGATGTAAACCCGCGACGCTCGAATCAGGTTTCGCTGACGAGGCTTCATCGTCCAACAGGCCACCGTCGAGCTCGCAGCAACATACGCCGCCCTTATACTTGCCGACGACGGTATCGAAATCACGGTACGTGCACATGCCAGCGTCCACACCGTTCCGCCGACTCAATTCTGTTGTTAGGCGGACAAAATCATCGCACTGACGGCTGCTGCCGATATTGATATCGAGGGCATCTGGGCAACACTCCTTGCCAAGGCACTAGAAGGCAAGAACGTCAAGGATCTGCTGTCAAACGTCGGTGCTGGTGGAGGCGCACCTGCGGTGGGTGCGGCCCCCGTTGCCGCTGGTGGTGGTGCTCCCGCTGCAGCCGCCGTAGAAGAAGCCAAGGAAGAAGAGAAGAAGGAAGAAAAGGAGGAGTCGGATGATGACATGGTATGTATTTCCCCAGTCGTTGCCTCGTGACTGTGTGCGTGATTGCCGATTCTGCATCGTAGGGCTTTGGACTGTTCGACTGATCACTTTTTGCTGCCTGCTATCTTATTCGCGCTGTATCCTCATCACGCATCAATCAAAATTCTTTGTACCGCTTGGTCTGTGCACTGATATCATTGGTTGGATTTGGTAGAGTCTGCACACGTTTCTCGTTGGAAAAACTTTCTCTGGCAAAACCATATTGTACGATCTACATCCTCATTTGAAGTACTATCTACATGTCACTACTCAAATGGTCTAGTGAGTTCATAATATTGTCCTTCTATCTTTACTATTGACTGGAGTGTCAAACTACTGTTTTCTCCAGCTCCAGAACGACACACCATGGATCGATCGAGTACTGCCTATCATACCTAACGAGATATACCTGGACATATTCGAACACATTGCCCCGTCTACTGAAAGTCTAACACCAGAACAACTCCGAATATTCACCCATCTTTCCTCCATTTGCAGATTATTTGCCAACTGTTGCCTTCCCCGTATATTCGAATCCGTGACGCTTTCCGGCGCTATATTCTACGACGACATGCCCGTCGGGCTCTGTAATGATTCCGTTGACATGACGTCGCCGGAAGCGTGTTGTGTGCACAAATCGCCGCGAAGCAGCCTCTCGCACTCGCCCTCGCCAAAAAAGTGCACGTCTGCCATTTCGCCAACTGGCTGCTCTACGATGAGGGCACATGGGCCATCCGGCTCTTCGCCAAAAAGTACCTCGCTGGAATGGGATACATGAAAAACATCCGTCAGCTCCAGTTTTCAAACAGCTTCGTGGACGTAGAACATGTTGTGAGATATTCTGATACAGCAAACAGTACGCGTTCGTACAGCCACCTGATTACTTAATTAGGTGTACTTAGAGTTGTTGTACCTAGTCACTGACTATTGAAGAACTTGATACATCATTCCACTCTGAGCTATTGTGTAGTCTGAAGACTACCCCTCTGCACTTTCAACCTTTCATAGGTTATGAGCCCTGACAGTGCTCAATTCACTGTCACTGAGAATTCTTGCAATGGATTTTTCTGGCCTAGATGAAGTCCCAGAACTCAAGTCTGATGGTGAGAATTACCAGGAATGGCATGAGAAACTTGAGCATGTTCTTGAAGACTTGGGACTGCTCAAATATATTAGCGGGACTGTCACAGAATGAGTCTCTCAGCTCAAAAGATTCTCGAAGTTTATCATTTCCTCCACACATCCAGATTCAGTTTTATTCTCCTTAATTAAGCTCGAGACAGCACGCAAATTCTAGATTCACCTTGAAAAACAATACAACAAACGGACTACAAAAGCTACTACAAAGTCTATAGTAATCAACGAGTCAGTGTGCACGGCTATGCAAGTGCAAAAGCCATTCAACAGCATTTGTCAAAAACGTGGCACTGCTGGCCACAAGGCGAGAGACTGTGGTGAAGCAAGAAAACTCATGGTCAAAGTCATGGAGGTAGCAGAGGAGCTGCAATTGGTCAAAGTCAAAAGCATTGTGGATGGTCGCCTACAAGTACCAATGGAAGCCTTTGACAGTCCAGGTGGAAGTGCACAAGTCGAAAATAGCGGTGGTATGGTCAACGCACAACACGAGGATGTCATGCACGAATGTGCAAATGCCAGACTCGATGGAGAGGACTTGGGAAGCCCACCAGATGTTGATCTGGAGGGGGAGATGGCTGAGACGTATCGTATCATGTCAATAAAGAGTGAGAGAGTGTGCCAAAGCATGCATAGCCAATCAATGACGAACCCTAGTGAAGACATTCAGCCTATCTCACAAGTCGAAGAAGACTCACTAGTCCCACAGGAACACCTGACAAGCCCACACGCCGAGATAATGAAGTCTTGAGCATTGCACTCACAGGTGAGAGGTTTGGGTTGGTAAGTGCAGACGTTGAGCTCACCAGTTGCGAGACGGCATCGTCAGAAATGGTGGAGCATGCTGAGGATGCTGTAGATGAGCTAAAGAAGCTACAAGATGCATCAGAACTCGAGCATGAGCACTCAGACTGTGAGATGACAGATGATGACATACCTGAGAAGCCTCCAGACACTCAAGGCATGATGGACCTCGAGACGGCACTGGCGGCGGCATGCCAGCATGATGAAGATGCTAGGAATGTACCTAAGGATGTGGAGAATGCATCAGTATGGGTCACGCAAGGTCAGAATGTGCAGAGAAGAACTCACCAATAACAGTACCAGTCAAACCAGATGAACTGGGCGAGACGGACTGCATGACGCACCTACCAGACAGTCCACTTGGCATCCAGGAACCCCCAGATAGTGATGCGAATGAGCACATCATTGAAACAATTGTGCCACGTCGAGTTGAAGGGCAAGGATGCTGGTTGGGTGGTAAAGTTGAGCTGGTGGAGTCAGCATGCAAACAGCACTTACCAGAGGCTCTCCATAGCGATTCCAAGGCTCCAGAAGGCAAGGAAGATGAGCCCGTCAACTTGATGAACGCACTGCATTGAGGTAGAATATCAGGAGCCGGTTGGGGCAAGCAGATGGCAGTGAGAGACGTCGACGGTGATATAGATGTACCAGAGGCTCCCCAGAGTAATCCAAATGGTCCAGAGAGTGAGGACAATGAGCGCATCATCAAGACGAACGCGTCGTGTTGTGATACCACATAAGAAGGCCATTGGGGCAAGCTGGTGGAAGCATGAGGTATTGAGGAAAAGCATGGGTACCAGAGCGATGGAGTTGGGGTTGGAGACGAAGGGAGACTGTGTGGTAAGGGCAACACAATGAGCAGTGCATGTTACGACTCATTTTGAGTTGAAACAAAGCTGCTAGCTATAAGCAAGGCAAGTCAGCGTGCATCCTACAGACACAAGGCGAACAATGTACCTGGATCATCCACACCACCTCCCACAGATCCTAGATGCCCTCTCGAGCCAGTGGATCCGCCTTGCCATCATGGTAGGCTCAAGATGCAGCCTACAAGAACTTATCAGCACAGCACAGCAAAATTGATTTACTGACCTAAACAGGCATGTCGAGACCTTATCAGGCATTTCAGATGGATCGGATACGATGTATGAGACCTAGAGACAGTCAGCAACTTGATCTAGGACACCAGATGTGGGTATGAAGACACCAAAGGCAAACGTGCACACTGTGGCAGGACCACCACATTAGCTAAGGTGTGACTTGCCATATATGGACACCGTGCAGACGCTGCAAGCATGGATGCACTTGGATGCATCGGACATCACACAGACAAGTCCCTTTTTACTCAGGATACCTTTGCTTTATGCTAGAAAGAGGTATTTACCATTTTTGATTTTGATCACTCATAGTTAGAGTTGACACACTCCTGTTTGAGGAGGGTGTTGTGAGATATTCTGACATAGCAAACAGTACGTGTTCGTACAGCCACCTGATTACTTAATTAGGTGTACTTAGAGTTGTTGTACATAGTCACTGACTATTGAAGAACTTGATGCATCATTCCACTCTGAGCTATTGTGTAGTCTGAAGACTACCCCTCTGAACTTTCAACCTTTCATAGAACACTGGGAAGCCATGGCAATGCTACCATCCCTGCATGAGTTATCTTTTGATCAGTGCTGTTTTTTGCAGGGCCTTGCGAATGCTGAGCCTAAGAAGCATGTCACACTCAGGGTGTCTCACCTTCAAGTGACTTAGTCACCAGCCCTTTGCGGCAATAGATGTTCAATCTTTGCACACTCTTGTCATGGGTGACATGGCTTTAAATTATGTTGATTGGCTTGCCCAGTCTGCTCTCACAGAACTTCATATCTGTCCTGGGGAACTTCCATGTCTGACCAATGCAGAGTACATTGAACAGGTGTATGCTATGCTCATGCAAGCGCCTCCATCTCTTGAGGTATTGCAGCTTCCTATCAATCTTGGAGCAGATATACCTAATGAAAATAACCCTCGTATAAGCTCATTACCTTTATCAAGTATCTCATTTGGTCAATTGAGCCGTCCTCTAGATACTTTCTTGGTTCATTGGCAGCATTGGTCTCCCAACAGGTCTATGATCACTCACACTCCAGGAATGCAGCCAAATCAATCATCAAATCTCGTTTACAGATGTTTGAGATATTATTCATGACCACTTTGGTCCTACCTCTAACCTTAAGTATGTAGATTTGTCCAGGATGGTTCTCCCAATGGTGGACAGGCAGTGGTCAGAAGTGTCCTATAGTACAGTGTTGTAAATTGCAATCACATTGACAAGTGTTTTTTTTTTCCATTCCAAAGGGCTCTTCTGTGTCCATGAGCATTCAAGATATTCACAACTACTTGCAATGTTATACTATGCCCAATCCTTTAACCACCCAGCAGGAACTTTGATTTCTGTTTTCATATGATCATCATGTCATCCGCCAACTAGGTGGTTTGGCTGACCTGGCATTTGATCTTCTTGACAGATGCAGACAAATAAAAGGATGCATGCACAGTCCCAGATCTCGCTCAACTCTGCTGTCCAATCAACACACTATTTGGCCAACAAAACATGGTCATAGCTCATTGAATGGCCTAAGTAACTATGGATTCTTTGGGCTGAAGTCAGCACCTTTACCAGTCTAGTAAAGACCTTGTGAACAGCTGATACCCTCTTGGAGGAATGACAGGATACATTGCTGCAACTGGCCCTGCAATTCTAATGGTGCCTTGAGATGAACATCTTAGCCTGATTTTGATATATTACATTGGCTGGATGGGGACTTATGCTAGGTGTGTAAGTCCATGATGGATTTATCTTCGCCTGACTAGATGACACAGTGGATCAATCTCAAGAATGCCTTACTAGTGTACATCACCAAGGAGCACCACAGCATGCACTGACTAGTATCCAGTAGGATTGCTAAAGTTCAGTTCTGAACCTAGGTTTGAACTTGAATCTCTGAACTGAATCTACAGGTTCAGGTTCAGTCCAGGTTCAGGTTCAGCTTTGACTACTAGGTTCAGGTTCAGGTTCAAGAAGCATATTATATACATGAACTGGTCTGAACTAGTTTGAACCTTGCTAAACCAGGTACTAGTAGACCTAATTTAGGGTTCTATAATATTTGATATTTGCTTTGGATAAACTATATAGTTGATATCAGCCACCCAAAGCTGACCAACTCACAGCACTGCCACATTTTCAACCATAATGATGTCCGGTCAGCTTGAGCATTAATGTGCTCTCAATCCAGATGACACTCTCAAAGATGCCTCCCATCTCCTTTTACAAATCTGAATCTGATAATCACCCTATTTAGCCATCATCATCTCACACAATCTTGCAAGCCAAGAAAACCCACAGTATGTAAACTCAATCTTAGATCTCTTAGGCTGAACTTTCATTCACACCTTCCAGTTGAGCCCACTCAAAAGGTTGCAGGTGTCCACCAGTGAAAGCTTGCATGGAAACTCACCACAAATGAGAATGCAGCCACATCCAGCACTGCCATCAAGCGCAAATGCATGAACACTGTGACAGTCAGTGAATCAATACTTGAAGCTGCTTTTGCACAAAGAAAAGTACATGAAGACACTGTTTTTCAAGATAGTAACAGTGACAGTGTTGGTAAGCAATACGGTATACAATTCTTGGAGGTTACTAACTACAAGAAAAATAGCAGCACAGTCATGTGAGTCTGAAAATGACACACAGGACAACTATGAGTCCACTGACAACGTTGCTGACTCAGCTAATGCAGGGGATGCAGAGAAGGATTATGAAGAACTTCAGGCAGATAGGGAGGTGGACAACAAGGTATTCCAAGACTTGATCTTGGAATGTCCACTGTTTCATTTTTTGTCCATGACTTTTTGTTACTCCAACATCCTATGCAACTCCCTCTGACATACGTTCTATTGCCCTATTGCCCTATTGCCCTATCACCCTACTATCACCCTATCATCATATCACAATGGCGTCCCATATTATACAAACACAATACAATGACATGACAACACAACAACACAATATGACAACATGACAACCCGACAACACAATATAGTGACATCTCCTCGTCATGAAACCACTGGCATCCTATGCTACCAACACATGCAACTGTATACACCATGTTTAATAAGATACCTCTATTTGTTCAACTCTGTAATTTACTGATGCATTATACTATGATTACTATTTCCTCCACTTCCCATCCTGTACAAACACGATCTGACAATTCCACGATGTGCTATGATAATGATCCACTCCCCATGAATGATGTGACCTTCTACTGCATGAATGCATCCTATGATGCCTGTGATTGTGATATGACCTCATGCATGCATGGTATACGCAATAAGGTGTGCCTCCTTTTCTTTGATTCTGTATATTATTTTACTAATACACTACTACAATTACTTTTCCTCTGCTCCACATCCTGTACCACTATAACATGCATGGAACGACGATACAATGACACAAATGATGATGCTGTGCCAATATGCCAACATGCCAATGCAATGCCGTGACTACCGACCATTGATGCTTCGAACCTGACTCGCCCAACGACCATGACATGGACCAAAATGACACTGCAACAACATGATGCCTTGATGTGACATGGTTTAACATGACCTCTACCAACAACGCTTCAACACGATGATACAACAGACTGCTGAAAATGTGCGAACTCAAACAATGACACTGTGTCAACACAACATTATGACAATACAATGCCATGACGACTGACTACTCTACTGACTCGGATGATGCTTCGACACGATGATACAATGGACCACTGAAAACATGACCCAACAACAACGTGAACCCAAACCCAAATGACGATGCTGCGCCAACACAACGGTATGACAACACAATGCTGTGACCACTGACTACTACTAAGATGAAATAATGCAGCTCACCAACCCAACAACAACACGAACCCAAATAATGATGACAACTCAATGATGCAACTCGCCATCAACTACTCTACCGACAACACTTCAATATGATGATACAATGGACTGCTGAAAATACATGAACCCAAATGATGATGCCATGACAACATGATGACACGACAGCACAACACCATGATCATCAATTACAATGACGACTCGATGATGCAACTTGGACACACTTCAATACAACCTCTACCAATGATGCTTCAAACTGACTACTATCACGACTCAATGATGTGACTTGGACACGCCACTTCAAACCTAGCTCACCCAACAACCAGTTCAAGCGAAAGCATTTACATTGAGGCAGGGATTGTTGCACAGAGGATATTCACACTGTTGATACTGCTGAGAAGGTGGGTAATGGAGTCAAGCAGAACGGGTACTGGTGTGAAGTGTGTCACAAGTGAGTCTCCATCCTCAATCAACTCTGTCCATATGTCCAATTCTCTATAGGGTTGAGAAATGTCCTAAATCAGCTTGTTGGTTCACTGAAAGTGTTTCCTCACTTTGCAAGCACATTGCCAGGTAAGTTCTAATCTCCATTGTCTTTATACTCTTCTTTCTTTCATATCATGCATACAGAAACTGGGGTACTCATGGAAAGATCTACTGTTACGATTTCCCCTTCTCTTAGTCCTTTTATGGGAACCTTTAATTTCGGTCTACAACATCGCCCTCGGCATACTCCTTTGGATCCTCCTGGCGCTCCTCATGTTGTACCTGCTGAGTACTGTTACGTGTGGGCTTGGGTAAGCTCACACATAGCCCTGGTGAGGTCTAGGACAAGGAGGACCTTGGCCGATGCCATCAATGGTGTATGCGAAGACGTAGGCTGCACACATATAGTGCCAGCCAAAGGAGTCGTATACCGGGTCGAGCGCGGAATCAGCAAAGGGGACTAGGATTGCAGAGGGTACAAGGACTAGGGGTAGGTCTAGGAACTAGGAGTAAACCCAGGGGAAGTCCAGGAAGATCAAGAATAGGGAACATGGTACGTGCTACTAAGGTTTATATAGCGTAAGGTAATGGGCATGGACCATGTCAAGAAAGGAGAAAGGGAATAGCACCAGTCAAGGGCTGTGTGGAATGAGGACAGCACCAGTCATGGGCTGTGCGAAGGAAGGTCATAGAATACAAAGGAAACGGAGAGAAGAGACTGAAGAAGGAAAGCACAGGAAGTAGGCTGTGCAAGAAGAGAAGCCAAGGCTATGCATGTGGGAGCATAGGGCTAAGGGTATATTCTATGAAAGAAAAGGAAGATCAGGAGAAAAGGAGGCGGACTCAATGATGAGTCAGAGACAGGGGTGATGACTCATGTTGAGTGAGTCAATGGGAGCCGGGAAGGCGAGGACAATATAGGAGGGCTCGGGTTAGGCCGAGGGAATATACGAGGAGGGGGCAAGGCGTGCATGAGGCGGAGATCGGGAGATGGGGATCTAGGGATGACCATGAGGTCCGAGGGAACAGGGAAGGACCACGGATATGGTCCGGACACGAGGACAAGGGAAGGACCGAGGATAAGGTCCGGAGCGGGAATAAGGATGACTCAAGTAAGCACGAGGGGAACTCATGGTGTGAGGCTATGAAAGGAAGCTGCAGCAAGGCGATGCTAAAGGGAAGCCTCGAGGTGAGCACGTGATGATCACGAGGCGTGCTTAAGGAACAAGTTGGAATGAGTGGAGGAAGGTTGTACTCAGCGGGTACAACACAAGGAGCACGAGGAGGGTCCAAAAGAGTATGCTGAGGGCGATGTTGTAGATTGAAGTTAGGGGTTCCTGTAAAAGGACTAACAGAAGGGGAAATCATAACAAGTACAGCCTTTCTACGCTCCTTCCGACTCATTCCATAAGCAAACCTCGTGCTCATCATGTGTTCACCTCGAGGCTTCCATTTAGCATTGCCTTGCTGCAGCTTCCATTCCAGCATCGCCTTGCTACAGTTTCCTTTCATAGCCTCGCACCCCGAGCTTCCCTCATGCTTACTTGAGTCATCCTCATCTCTGTTCCAGACCTCACCCTTGGTCCTTCCCTTGTCCTTGTGTCCGGACCATATCCATGGTCCCTCCCTGTTCCCTCAGACCTCATGGTCAATCCCCAGATCCCCGTCTCTAGATCTCCACCTCATGCACGCCTCATTCCCTCCTCGTGCATTCCCTCAGCCTAACCCGAGTCCTCATACACCGACCTCGCCGTTCCCCGCCTCCCATTGACTTACTCAACATGAGTCACCACCCCTGTCTCTGACTCATTATTGAGTCCACCTCCTTTCTCTTTGCTTCTTTGATCTTCTCTTCCTTTCTTAGAATACCCTGAGCCCTATGCTCCCACGCATAGCCTCGGCTTCTCTTCTCGTACAAGCTACTTCCTGTGCTTTCCTTCTTCGGTTCCTTCTCTCCGATTCCTTCATATTCTATGACCTTCCTTCGCACAGCCCATGACCGGTGCTGTCCTCATTCCACACAGCCCTTGACTGGTGCTATTCCCTTTCTCCTTTCTTGACATGGTCCGTGCCCCTTACCCTACAATATATAAACCCTAGTAGCACGTACCATGTTCTCTATTCTTGATCTCCCTGGGTTTACTCCTAGCCCCTGGACTCGCCCCTTGTACCCTAGTCCTAGATCAACCCCTTGCAATCTTAGCTTCCTTTGCTGATTCCGCGCTTGACCCGGTATACGACTCCTTTGGCTGGCACTATACGTGTGCAGCCTACATCTCCACGTACACCATCGATGGCATCGGCCAAGGACTCCTTTGTCCTAGACCTCACCAGGGCTATGTGCGAGCTTACCCAAGCCCACATGTAACATCTACCTTGACAAATGCAAGGCAGGCAATATCACTCCCAATCATCTTGCTATTCCCTCAATAGTAAAGTTGACTGACAATGGTCATTGGTGAGATAGAAGATATGATATCAACTGCAGGAGGAACCCAGGCAACATTGGATGGTCTTGTGCAATCTACTGCAAAGTGGACCAAAGAGAGGCTATTGGAGCATATTATTGAATTCAATGTCCGAGATGATCAGGTAAGTTTGTGTTTATAACTGAACATTTGGCTCATGCTTTATATATAGTCATTTGCTATTGTTGATAGGAGTTCTTTTTGAGCTCTTCTCAGATATCAACATTCTCAAATGAAGGATTCTGATATTCCACATCAATCAAAGCTTCATGATGAGATTATGGCTAAGGTAGGAGAGGCTGAGGAAAACCTCAAAGAGCATCTTAAGGTAAGTCTTATGTTTACCTTGGGGATTTGTAAACCATGCTAATTATGACTAGAATGTTCTTGGGCAGATATCTATTACATTTGATGCCTAGACATCATCACCTTATGATCCCTATCTTGCCATCACTGCTCATTACATTGATTCTCTTCCAGATAAGCCAAATGAGTGGGAGCTCAAGACCAGAACTCTGGCATTTACTAAATTGATGGAGATCATAGTGGTGCCAACTATGCTCGTATTATCAAATGAGTAGTTCAGCACTATGGTCTTTCTGGGAAGCTATGTGTATTGATTGAACAAGATATTTTTCTTAACTAATATTATATATAGATTGAATGGATGGATGACCTCAGATAATGCCACCACCAATAACAAGACAATGAATATTCTTCAGAGAGCTTTCAACAATATACCAAGAGGAAGAAAATGGCTTGCAAAGGAACATTGTGTTAGGTATGTATTCTATATATATGATATAGAAATATAATATAGAAATTTCTGACCATTTCATTGAGATGTATGGAACATGCTATGCATCTGGCAGCAAAGGTGTTCTTACAAGAGATATCTCCTAACTCTCACTTTACAAAGTCTTCAAGTGATGGTGGTGAAACTAATGAGAATGATGAAGACTGGATACATGCAATGCAAAGTGAGGAGAGTGATAAAGAAAAGATGGAAATGGATGAGGTGGAGGACATTGAGCCAGGTGATCTTTTGGGAAAAGTATTGGCTCTTATCAATCATGTAATTCTTTTTGTTTATTGTGGTATTTGACTGGTGTATTTTAAGATTCATCTTTCTCCTCAGGCTAGGTCTTACTTTGAGACAATCTGCAAAGAGGAAGGCTTGGCTCCATTACAGCTGATCAAGTGGATTAGAACTCGATGGGGTTCTATGTATGATCTTGTAGACCAGCTTATAGTCAACAAGGCTGTAAGTGCTATTAATTGATTTTTGATATGTTAGTGATTATTATTTAAAGGCTGTGGACAAGTTTTGTCTTCTAGCAGATGCTAGTTCTAAGGTGCCCAAGCTGAGAAAGAAAAGATATGCTGACTTCAAAGTTACTTCTAATGAATGGGAGATGCTTGGTCTCATTCATGAAGTATTCAAGGTATTTTCTTATATTAGTTTGATTGATTGAATTTTGTTTCATGCATAATAGGAACCTTGCGAAGCTCAGTCTTCCTTTTCTTCTGAGAGTAGTCCTACTGTATGGAAAGCAATCCCAACTTTGGAGCTACTTCAAGACTGCTGGGAGACTTTAGCTGCATTACACACCATTGAGAAGGGACTAGCCAAGTTGAAAAAGTATTATGCTTTGATTGATCAAAGCAATGTTTATTTTATTGCTGTTGGTATGTTGATTTTAGTAATTGAATATTAAACTAACTAGATATATAGCCCTAGATCCAAATTTCAAGGTGGAATATACCTTAACAAAATAGGACTCACAGTACTATGAGATGGAAATGGAAGCCCTTGAGAAGACTGT
>JBBPJJ010000609.1:1388-16423 GCA_038088635.1 Veloboletus limbatus
GTCCCAGGTGTCGGGTGACCCTCCCGACTTGGACCAGTCATAGAGAGCTACCATACGGAACCCATGTATAATACACACTAGTCACTGCCGGTGATTAGCGTCTCCTCCCTGGCCCTTTCGGCCGAGCGAACGAGGTGTTCGACACCGTCGGCTGTGTAACACTCCCATCGCCTATTCCACTACCCGTCTTGAGCTCCTCCTTGAGGAAATCCTCCGTCAGCTCCGTAGGATCGGAGGTTTCTATCTTTCTGGATGCAAGCACGAAACCACGCTCCTCGCCCAAAAGTTCTTTCACTTGTCTAAAGATGACCACAGCACCTGTTGAGTAGACCATGCGGGACTTAATCGGCGATGTGCTCGGGCAGGAATAGATGAACGCTACCCCAAACCGACGTCAGTATCAACCACGCGTCATCAAGGGGACTTGCCAACCAATCTCGCGTCCGTTCGGTGAGACGTCTTGCCAAGCGAATAAACAGTAAGCTACGGGACCATGAGTCTTTCCGTCGCGCTCAAGGAGACGTCATCAACACCTACAAGGCTCCGAGAGAGGAATGTTCACGGAGAGCTCTCTGATATCGCCGATCGGCACGCTGTTGCTCAATACAACCTGTTCGGACTCGTTTATTTTCTAAAACAATCAAGACAAAAACTCATCAGTGGAAGCGAGCCATGACATCGCCGAACAAAGCCGACCAGGATCACGAGACGACTGCCCTCTCCAGCACGCAGCCCACCCACAGCCTCTCTGGCTTCGTCAATCCAGGTGTATCCGATTTCCTGATTCCCAAGGTGATTTTGTCTGGCTCTACTGCCCTCATAGTTAGTACATGCTTCCCTTTCGGCCGCTTTGATGTCAGCTATTTCCTGCTCTCTTGCACTCAAGGGTTTGGGAGCGGCTTGGTGCCGTTTGTGAGCAGCATAAGCATCTGGGGTAACATCCGACTTGGACGTAACGAACAGACTGTCCGTGAACACGGTCGACCCAAGAGATTTCGTTACTGTATTGCGAGTTGAGGCGTAAAGCATCTAACCATATTGCCGTATCATTGAGCGACGAGATGGAGCACGCAATCCAACCAAGAACAGTGATCAGTCAATCACCTTTTGTCTGACCTTGGCAGCATCAGGCACGTAACTGATTGTCAACCACTCGGATGGTGGATCGTCCAGTCGTGCGAGTATGTAGCATGGGACGTCTTCCTCTAGATGATCTTGAAGGTGCGAAAAATCATCAACAAAAGAGCCGGAGACGTCGATCGAGGTAACTGGAATGAGTGTTTCTAGCGAGTACGACCAGTGAGGTTCACACTCGGCAGTGACGGATGGGGACGACCTCGTACCATTCTGAATGCCGACCTTGATGAATCGGATGTTCTTTGTCTCGACAGCAGCGGAGAAGGCTTGCGTGAGTTCTTCAGATACTCCGATGCCAGAGGTCGCCGCCATAATGCTATCGTGGAGATGAGGCTCACTTCCATCAACAGTATCTTGTATCTCTGACACTAACCGAGACTCACGGCTTCGAGCGAATTCGCACCAGGTCAACAATTACTACAAGAAAACTCTACGGAGGTGAGGGAGGTCTACGTTATACATTATCGGGATGTATCGTTACAGTTCACAATAGATGCAAGATGTGTAATCATACCGGATCGCTGGAAACAACAACCCAAAAAAAAAACGTCTATATGGAATGATGGACGTTAAGACCGTGCGTGAGTGGGCAGCTTCATTGCATCTCTAAAGAGCCCATGAAACTCGAGAGATCTAAACCTTCGTACTCGTCTTCTGCTGGGAGCTCTTCGAGATTTTGCAATAGATTCTTTTGATTGATGGGTCCAGCCGTATCTCTCATATCCTTCGCCTTCTTCTGTGCTGCTGTAGCGGTGTCTTCCTCTGACGTCCGCTTAAAGAGATCCAGAACAAGGTCAGTGTCCATGGAAGAGAGACCAGCGTTTTGTTGGGTAACAACTGAATGAGCAATGTTGAGCTTGAATCGTTGTAACCTACATCATAATTAAGCAAAAACTATAACCTCGAAAAAAAGGGCATACCCCATGATTTTCTCCTCCAGGGTCCCTTTCGTAATTAGTCGGTAGACATTGACGACTTTCTTCTGACCAATACGGTGAGCTCGATCCATGGCCTGGAGATCTTTCATCGGATTCCAGTCATGCTCCACGAAAATGACGGTGTCAGCTCCAGTCAAGGTAAGACCTAGCCCTCCAACATGTGTAGTCAATAAAAGACAGTCGATACTCGGATCAGAGTTGAATGTTTGGACGATCGCGTGACGCTTGTTCGGGTCCGTCCCACCGTCGAGTCGCATATACGTGACGGAAGGCATGTACTGCTTGAACAAGTCGTTTTCAATGATGTCCACCATCTGTTTCATTTGGCAAAAGATGAGAGCACGATGCTGAGAGAACGCTCCACTCGGTGAATCCGAAATCCCATCACTCGGCTCGGCTTTGCCTCCCTCGGCAGTAACCGCAGAGGTACCTCCTATGCCACAGTCGCTCAAAAGTTGGCTGGAAATGTTCATAAGTAAGCTTCAAAACATTGTCAAGACAGCCTACCGTAGTGCTTGTAACTTCGGCGCATGTTGGATATCGCTCAAATTATCAGTAGTACAACCGACCTTGGCCAAAGTTGCTGCGACAGCGTCACTATTAGTCTTCAGGACAAGTGAGGGGTGATTGCAGAGTTTGCGGAGGTATTGTAATGATTGGAAAACGTGTTGCTGACCGCTGACCTTTCCGGATTGTTCTGAAGTCGTCGATTGAATGATTCCCTCGACCTCTGCCTTCGCTTCTGACTTCGAGAAGTCATCATAGAGAAGCTTCTGCATATCTGAAAGTTCACAGTAGTAATCTTGAATAATCTTTGGTGGTAGGTCATTCAACACATCTTCCTTCAAACGACGGAGAAGGAAGGGCAAAACTTGTTTATGCAACGCTTCTAACGCCAAAGCAGCTGGAAGGGACTCCAGCCTCAGTCTCATGAAATACTACAATTGCGATACTTACCAGCTTCACCTGTCTTTGCTTTTCCGTCTCGACCAGAAAGAATAGGCTTGCTAAACCGCTCATTGAACGAAGTCTCCGTACCGAGGAACCCAGGCATCAAGAAATCAAACAAACTCCAGAGTTCCAGTACGTTGTTTTGGATCGGCGTTCCCGAAAGGATCAATCGATGCTGCGCCTGGATAGCTTTGACCGCCTTTGTTAACTTCGTCTTCGCATTCTTGATAACGTGCCCTTCGTCAAGAATGCAGTAGAGCCAATTGATGTCTTCCAAACTGCCTATGTCATTGCGAACAACCTCGTATGACGTAATCACAACGTCCATCGTGGCCAGCTTGGAGAGAAGTTTTGATCGCTCCTTCGAGCTTCCGATGTAAAGGATAGGTCGAAGGTTTTCCGCATACTTCAGGACCTCGTAATACCAGTGTCCAGTGAGCGTCGGTGGGCAGATGATTAGCGATGGTAGGTGAACTGAGTTTGGAGACTGTGTCTCTTCGTATTTCTTGGCACGTTCAACGTGTTTACTTGCCAAAATACATATTGACTGAAGTGTCTTCCCGAGGCCCATATCTACAGGCATCATGGTTCATGACGCTCAGTTCGGGGAGAGCAGCAGAATGGCTCACCGTCACAAAGAACACCATGTAATTGGTACTTGGCAAGGAAGGCGAGCCAGTTAACACCCTCTTGTTGGTACTTGCGCAATTCTGCGTTAATTTTGACAGGCATCACGTAAGGTTCGACTTTGCTCCCATCAAGCAGTTGCGACAAGAATTGCCGCTCTTCTTGTCGGCGTTTCAGTAACTCCTCTGGGAAACCAGGTGGGTCGGGTAAACCAGCCTACATGCATCGTTTAAAAAGGGACACTTTCTCAACACAGTGCTTACCTCAAGTGGAACCATCTTCACTAGCGACGCAAACGTATTTGTTGCTGTTGATCGGGTATCGTCGTCCGAATCACTCATCCTTCCGAGTACAGGGACGATGAGGAATATAACGTAAGGAAGTGCTTTGATGTCAAGTTTCTGCACAATATCTAACATAACGTAGTAAGTGCAGGTCTCGCGAACGATACTGGCAATATTTGTGCACGCACGATAAATGGCTTCCATGGCTCCTTGTCTGTTCGAGAGTGTAACGGCATCCCCAATTAACGGAACAAGTTGTTCTATCACAAAGCGCATAGCTTCTGCAGTCATGACCCCACAGATGGTGGCGAAGCATCGCGCAGCCGTCTGCCGGATAATTGCGAACTTGCTCCGAAGGGCAATGGCAATGGCAGGGAGTAACTCAGCAAGCTTGGGCCATAATGCAGGGTCCAGTGTGGGCGAAATAGCCTCAAGAACACTCAAGGAGTCGATGACATCCTGACCGCTTTGCCTTTCCATGGAAAGGTCTGCTTCTTGTGGAGACTCTGCTCAAGAAGTGATAAAAACCGGTTATTCATAGGCGATAATCATACCTGCGCTACATGCACTCAATAGACCACCAGCCATAGACTGCCACATCTTGGGAATGGCTTCTAGGAGGCGCGGTCCAAATTTCGTTGATAGCCGGTCAAACGCAAGGCCCGCTCCCCTTCTAGATAGTTTTGTCTTCAAAGCTTCGTCTTCTGATTTTGCAGATTCTCCCTTTTCTAGCGACTCCTTTACTCCTTTGCTCGGCGCGACTTTCGACCACGTCTGTAACGTAAGGATGCCTTTATAGATCGTCCGCGAATACGCAAACGTTGGCGTTTGATCTGTATCCTGACAGAGGAACGTGCAGAGGTTCTTTACAATCTTGTCCGGAGGCTGGCTGATATTGTGTTGCACGCAGAAGTCGATGAAATTGGCAACAGCGACTGCGGAACGTTTCTGAAGGTCTAGGTTCTCCTCGTTCTATGCATCCTTGAGTAATTATTCAAGGGTGACAATGGAGAACCTACTTTGATACCGTTCATAATACCCTTCACCACGGGGCTTACCTTGTCTGGTGTGCTTCTAAAGGCCACAAACGCTGCTGCAAATGCAGCTGAAACACGAGCATCATGCTGAGCCTTCACTTCGGCGTAATGCTCAATGCTCTGTTCGACTTTACGTCTCTTCTCAGCAATAACACCCAATTCGCGCTTTTTCGTCCTACCAAGACTGTCCTTGAGTTTTGTGTACATGGCGCCTACAGCCTCATGTGCAGTGTCGATGGTGAAGCAATCGGTCCTGGTCCCAGTGATGTCAATCTCGTTTCCAAGGTGAGGGATGAGCGAGATGGGGATCTTGCAGTCACTCGAAAAACAGTGTAGGAGTGAATAGCACTCGGCATGTATACGGTGAAGAGTAAATGCCATTTCATGATACGCAGTTGGAGGTGATCCTTGGAGGAAAGCAAGTGCTCTTGCGCTGAGTTCGCTAGCGAGGGGGAAATTGTCAAGGATCGGGCCAAGGGGTGACGAGGCATCATATGCGCATGCCCATTCTTCGGCGACCACAGCAGCCAGGAATTTCTGGAGCATGCTGGTTGAATCCATGTAGTGAAGGAGTATTGGCTGAAAGAGTTCTTCAATAGACTAGAGGGTTTGATTTAGATTCTGGGCAGATCATACGGTATACACAACGGTATACCTTTGAGGGCCAGTATGCAATTAAATAGGCAAGTGCGGTTGCTGCAGCGATTCGAGCTTGCAATATAAGCTCTGAAGAGACGAGAAACAGATCTTGAATGAGCATGTTCTTATCGACGTTGTGTTTCTCGGGAGCCGAATCAGTTCCATCTTCCGCAAACACTGGGTGGTGAAATGTTGACGTGTCGATTGGAACGCCAAGAGGCGTCATCATGACCGCATACCATTCAAGGACCGTTTGCTGTTTCACTACCCTCTTGATCAAACCTGGCGTACTTGAGACGACTTCAAGTGCTGTTCGCCAACTAGAAAGCGATACAGATCTGATGTCTGAGCGCTCTTCAACAATAAGATTCTGGAAAAGAAGGCGCAAGAATGGAGTTGCTATCCAGTCTCGAGGGAGCGAAGACACTGTCATGAAAGACGACAGGGTCTTCACAACAGCCAAACGGACATTCGGAATTGTATGCCGAAAAAATGGAAATAATGTTGGTGCAAGGTCTGTGAGCGGAAGGCTGGTCGAGACGTGAGCCAGGGCATCGAAAAAAGATTGACCACTCACGATAAATTTGAATCGCCAAGGATCTCGATAACTTCGTTGTAGGTAACCAATTTACCTGCCGGCAATTGAATGGGTCCAAGGAGATCATACACAGATAGCACGTACCAAGCAGATCCATGACAGCTCCAACACTAGAACTTAAATCATCCTTCATGTCCCGTAGACAAGTCCACAATACAGCCAAAACTTTACCGAGCGAATGTGGTATTCGCTCGACTATGTGACCCGCTACAGGTAGCAAACAAGTTGCAGCTACTGCGCGGACGTCGTCATCCCGATCGCTGAGCCTGAGAAGTACATTGAGTAACCTGGGACGTCTTACGTAGAGAAATTTGATATACCCTAGCACAGCAGCATCCACGACTCCCGTCAGAATTGCTCTACCCGCATCACCCAATTCTTCATCTTTTGGTGCATCAAACAAATCACTTCTGACCGCGACTTCATACTTGATCCCTAGGAGACCGGCATGGCGCACCTCCCAGACATGGTTTCGATCATCCTTCTTGCGTACTTTGACCTTTGATGGGAGGGGAAAATCTTGTCTTATCATTTGCAGAAGGATAGAGTGTACATGGCCAACGGAACGAAGCGGCATGTGTAATAGAAGAGAGGCAAGCGTCTGAGAGACCGTTTCACGGACTGGTGCTACGACCTGGAACGCTTTGAGGACAGTTCGCAAGAGGGCTCGATATCACACACCTGATCGGAAACAAAGTCTCCGAAGCGATCCAGAACAAACACACAAAGAAGCCTCGCCGCCAAGTGATTGCACCACTCTTCATGCGCACACGCATTCTCTTCCAAAGAGACATCATCTGTGATGGGCGATCAGCAGAGGGATGGAAGCACGCCGGAAGAGATATACCCTTCATCCCACCGGATGTACCTTGTGTTTTGAGCAATTCTCGTAATGCCATCGCCGCTCCATGACGTGTCTCCCACGTAGGAGAAAAGAGATCTACTTCAAGAAGACTAACGATCCCGCCCCATACCCAAGACCCTTGGGGGACCTCAAGGACGTTGGACTGTTGAGGAGATTTGGGAGAAACGGCCCCACCTTTTGAAGGGTCGATAACAACCTTTTCTGAGGGGGGTGCTTTAACGGAAGGACCCGGACTGTCTAAGCGTGATTTTTGAGGTTCTTGTGCCTCGGCGGACAGAAGGCGTGCTCTGCGAACAGTCAGTGGAGAAAAAATCAAAGATGACGACCTACTTGTTAGACGATCCAGCGGCGGTAGTATTGTAGCGTGCACCAGAGCCAGAAGGGGGTGGAGGCGGAGGAGCAACGAATGCAGAACTCCCTAGCTTTCGCTTCCGTTTTAGTCGATTACGCTCGCGAGCAGAGAGGCCGCTAAGGTCATCAGGGTCTGCTGCTGGAGTGGCCGGAGTAACAGGAGAAGGTACGGCAGGGGTACTAGATTGGGACCGGGCCGGTGGGGAGCGTTCTTTCCTGAGGTTGAAGTCGACTTCCATGGGAGAGACGGAGGAAATGGGATCTTCCCTCTTTACTTGTATATCTGGTTCACTTGTGGCGTCAGCATCCGGCTCGATTGCAAGCTCGTTGTCGATATCCATATCGTCGGCAGCGCCGACACTATCGAGGAAATCAAGACCAAGTCGGCCCATGGCTTCTTTGCGTGCACGCTTCACCTCTGCGGAGTTGGCGAGTGCACCGGTGGGCTTTGTAAACTCCTTGCCGGAAGAGGCTAGAAGGAGGACACCTTTCCGCATGAGCTCCTGGACCGAGAAAGGGGGGAATGCGGGAGGGGTGACGGAAACGTGGGCAGGGGGATTGATACCATCTGACTGAGGACGCCAGACAGGTACGAGAGTGAATATTTGTGAGAGGGCATTAGAAGCTGCGGATCTAGTTTCGTAAGATTTTGAATGTAGAAAGGGTAGTATCTAGCAGAAATATGAGGGGGGGAGGAGAGGAGAGATGGAAAAGACTGACGCGGGCGAGCACAGCAAGGAGCTCTGACCAGGCCGAGGCATCGCGAATGGACGCGTGCTGGCGGTTTGATTTGAAGTCGTCCTCGACGGGGACGTCGGTGATGAGGGTGCGTACTGCGAGCTGGGCGAGCTGTTTTGCGGCGGTGTTTCTGACAGAGGATGTAGAGCCAGTGTCGAGGAGGAGGAGGAGGCGGTCCAAGCTGAAGAGAGATGAGGGGCAACACTCAGCTCCGGGGACAACTGACACACCGGGAGGTCATGTCTTTAAAAGGGATAGGGGCTACGCCGCGTGGCGGGCCGGAAGGAGATTACTTTGGGAGGAAAATGATCGTCTGGGGAACTTTCTCACGGTCGTTCCTTCGCAGTTGTCCTTTTTATCTTCGCCCCCGCGTGACCCTGAAATCGATCTTGTCACATGCTTGTCACGCGCGCCATTCCCCGTCACACGCGGCAATGGAGAGGGCCTTCGTCGACGCGCTCGCCGACTATGCGACCCTCGTCCTGGATGACCGTACAGTAGCGGAGGAGTTCCACGCCGTCGTGCGCGAGCTCATGTCGTCTGTCGAGCACATCGCGTCGTTGGATGAGTTCATCACCACAGCTCACATGCCTTCTGGTCGTCTGTTGTACATAGATGCCTCGATCTTGAAGGTGCTCGCCCGCGCATCCATTCCCGACCTGCAGGAGGACGGGGTGAGGGAGTGCATTTCAATACTGGACCATGCGATCATCATCGCCGGAGCTGCTGTCGATGCTGCGCGACGTGATTTTGTGGTGCACGCCGTCATGAAACGACTGCAGTCCGCGATACCGTGGCGGTCACCCAGCAGCGCCGTGTTGGTCGCTAGCCCAGCGCCTGTACCGCATCCCTCCACTGCCAGAAATAACATACGCGCTCTCACGGCACTCCCCTCTGTCCTTACTCCCCATCAGCACTGGTCTCGTACCCCGTTCGTCTTGCGCAAGTACGCGCACAGTTGGCCCGCGATACATCACTGGGCGTCTCTTTCGCACCTGTTCTCGGTTGCTGGTCCTGGCCGCATAGTCCCTGTAGAGGTCGGAGATGACTACAGGTCCGATGATTGGTCCCAGACACTGATCACCTGGGAAGACTTCCTTTCTTACCTAGACCCGTCAGTCGACTCCGCACATCGCCAGCAACGTCACCCCATCTATCTAGCTCAGCACTGTCTTTTCGCGCAGTTTCCCCAACTGCGCGAGGACATCTTTCTCCCCGACATCGTCTATGCCTCCCTCGACTCTTCCGACTTCCCTGCCTACCGCCCACCTCACGACGTCATAGTCAATGCATGGCTGGGCCCCAAAGGAACACTATCACCCGCTCATACGGCAAGTTCACACTCCCCTCCGTCAGTATATCTAGTAAATGTCACCGCAGGATCCGTTTTTCAATTGTTATGGTGAGCTCGCGCCCTGTTCAAATCATACCGCGGAACTTAATTGCCCTCACCATAGTACAGGTGGTGGGCCGCAAGACCGTCTGGCTTGCACCACCCAGTGTTGCGGCAGCCATGTATCCCTTTCCGTCGTCCCTAGCCCGCGTTGACACAATTGGCCACCATCCAGCAGCTAACCCACTTATGAGTAATACGTCCCGAGTAGACGTCTTTCCTGCGACCTTACACGAAATAGCGGCCTCCCAATCGACGTTCCCTTCGTTTTGGGACGTGGTGCCTGACGAGGCGTCCTGCGTGACACTGAATCCGGGAGACCTATTGTTTTTCCCCCCGGGGTGGTGGCATGCCATGCGGAGCGAGGACGTGAGCTTCTCCGTGTCAATGTGGTTTTAGATGAAATCCAGCGGGTTGCCTGGAGGTCAGCGGTGTTCCTGGTAGAATAGTGATGCGTATCGGCTTGAATGTCAAATCAGTATTAGCGTGTTACCACTGTACGTGAAGCTTTTTCAAGCACCGGTCGCAACCGAGTTGAGGTCCACTGCCAGGTTTTGAAACACACTCAAAGCCTATCGACAGCACTCGCTTTTACTCTCCTCATGTCCTCCTCGGACGCTGACCGTGTCGACGTTGTGCACACGTCTCCGTTCCCGACTGGTACACAATGTGGCACTTCATCGCCTCCCCCCTCTGCTTCATTAACTGACCAGCACCTCGCCGACGCTCTCGCCAACTCTCCCGACCGTGGAGCGACTTTAGACTTCACTCATAAAAGTCTCACCGATGTCGGAGAGGATGGTGCCGAGCGTCTGGCCACGACCGGCAGGAGCGAGTCCTCTGCAGAGGAAATTTCAATCACTAGGTCTGCTCTTTTGCTGTAACACCCTCATCGCGCCAACTGAACCATGGATCCTCTGCGTCAGAATTGCGCTCGGCTACAATCGTCTTGCGACTCTTCCAACGGCGTTCGCACTGTTGTCACGTCTGCGTTATCTGAACCTCAAGAGCAATAGCTTTTCTGTTTTTCCGGACGTCGTATGTTCCGCATTGCTTCATGTTACTGTCATTAGCGTCTTACACTGCTACAGTTGACGGTAATACCTTCCTTAGAAATCCTGGACATCAGTAGGAACAAAATCAAACGATTACCGTCGCAACCAGGGTCTCTCTCAAAGCTTCGTGTGCGTTCCTCGAGCTAGTTTGTTGTTTGAATGCTAACCACGTTCTGTCTTTAGGTCTTGTGCATTTCACGCAACAGGATCACTCGCTTACCAGCATACCTGGCTGATTTTAGCAGTCTGCATGTATTGAAAGTAGACCATAATCCGATTGAATGGCCACCGAAACCAACCCTCGAAATGGACGGCTCTCCTGACGATACGCAAGCCGTCAGGGATTGGATCCTTGGATTGCAAAAATGGATACGCGAAAATAGCCAGCCGCGTCTGGACGTCAAACCTAAACCCAGCCTGGAGTCATTCATGAGTGAACGCGCTGCTCTTAATAACTCAATGTAAGTATTATTCAGTCACGTTCGATGTTGATCCTTAGAAGCCTCTGTCAGCGGGGAGAGTCTGCAGTCCTGGACAGCACTGGAAGAGGAAAATCACTCGGGCGGCCCCATACCACATACTCGGGCCTTCTCTGCTGACGACCATTTTCCTCTTCCTCCACTTCCATCACTTTCTAAGTCGACTATCACTCGCTTCGAACGACCACCGCCCCTCAGGCTGGGCTCGTTACCACCATACGACCTACCTCTCCGTTCCGCCTCGCCCGAGACTTATTTACCAACCCCTGAAGACTCCGTGTCGTCGACCGACGACGATCATACTGCCGTACCTCATAGCTTCCAGCATCAAAGAAATGGCTCGTTTGCGCGTGTAAGTCGCGACCGTCGACCTGCATTATTCGGCAGAAAGAGTATCCCAGACCTACGCACCTCGCCTCGACCCAGTGACCAAGGACACAATCCACATACACTTGATGCTGCGTCATCGATTATCCTTCCTGTACCATCCTCACTTGCGAACGGAACGCTACGTGACGACCCCATCATGCCCCCTCCTCTAGCGCATCGGCAAGATTCTTCGTCTTCATCTTGCGAGGGTTCTCTGCTACAGAAAATCCAGAAGCAATGCACGACAACACCTCCATCGTCAGCATCGCCCACCTCCGCGGAACGCTCACATCCTGTCCCCGACATGGAACGCCATGCGTATTTCAAGCGTCTCTCTGCTTTACCCGCCCATGCGATTGCCAATAACCTACCCCCTCCCTTGCATTCCCTGGTTGAATGCGCACGTTCCCTCTACTTCTCCGTCTCTCAAGTGTACCAAGCACTTTCTCATTACATTACCTATACTATCGACCAGAAGCTCTCGTCCGTTATTCGGAAGGTCACTGACCCGGCATATACTTATATGACGCAGCTTCACGGTGCTCTTGAGCGATTTGATACTGTTGCCAAGAAGACGACACCCCCGCCACTACTGTGCAGGGCTTTGGTAGAGAGCAGTAGGGATTCGGCCGCTGTATTTGGAAAGGCAATTGCAATGCTCTCTCTGCAGCTCAAGATCTTGGCATCGAGAGATGACGATCGATATATGCGCTCGCTTGTACTCATCTTTTACGGAGCGGCAGCAGAGATATCACACGCGTGGCGAAGTATGATCCCTCACATTGAAGCCATTAAGCCTCATTTGTCAGATCCTCGCCGAATTGCTACTTGCAAGACGAAAACTCACACCATGGTAGCCCCCCCCGCCCTGAATGTCGATACCTCGTCATCCTCTATTAATGTAGGGCCATCGCAACCGGGTTTCCAGCACAATCTTCCAATTGCGAGATCGCGTCCCGCACCTCCTACTCTAGGAAGAGCTCGTACTACTCGACGGCACGCTGGATCGTTCAGTTCGAAGGACGTGGAGATTGGAAAGTCGTTGCCGTCTTATGATCTGCCCATGCCGCCGGCCCTTCCGAATAGTATAACGTCAACGACTCGGCGTCCTGGGATAAAATCTCCCGCTGCACCACTATCTGCATCCACTTCTAGTCTTGTCTCCTCGTCGACGGTTGGAGGAGCAGCCCTTGGTGTTCCGCCTCCAATGTCGGCGTTGCACTCCCCGCGACCTACAGGGACAATTCGAAATGGACAACACTCAAGACAAGCATCACAAACCTCATTGACAGCATCATCCCCGTCTTCATCGCCTCAGGTTCCTGCGCAGAAACCGACACTCGAGATCCCACTGTCGAGAACATTAGTTGACAATGACGCCTTAAATTCGATGGAGACTGCAGTGGATTCGGCGCCAACCATATGGGAGCTTATGCAAGCGATGGCAGAGAACATGTCGGAGACATCAGGATCGAGTGAAGAATTTCGTGATTCAATTGACAAGGCCAAGGTTGTCACAGAACGTCTGCGGGTCAATATTGTTGCCGTGCGTGCGGGGGATCCCACTGCTGACAGGATAGCACTACGAGACAATGCGCACTTGTTCGTGAAGGTGGGTCAACTCTGTTAACAATACCTGCCCTGTTTAATATTTGAGACGCCTTTTTCCTACATCGCGGCTGACATCTTCTCACCTTTATTTGTGCTAGATTGTCATAAAATTGTCAAATTTCATCAAGACTTATGGTTCCTCATATGCGGTCTTCCCAGATCTCCGTTCCAAGATGGTAGCTCTCACTAATTCGACACAGGAATTTGTCATGCTTCTACATGTATCATCTTTTTCTCCAAGCACTCCACTTCCGTACTCGCCGATTCCCTCAGCGCCGGTACACTCTACGAATGGGACTGCCAATTTCCGCGGACTCGATGACAAACTTGGCGCAGGCCTCTCGCGCAGTTGGAGCACGAATCACCCCAAGGCTCTGAAGTTGGTCACGCCTGGTTTGGCAAACCTCCCACGTAGTGCGCTCCCGATCCAATCTCAGTTTAACATCACAATACCTCCGTGATATGCCATTCCCTCGGGCGCTGGTCTTGTTGGTAATGGAGAGATTATCAAAGGAGCCACCACGGTGGATGAAGGCTGAGCCTCTCTCCATGGACGGTCAGTGCATTTCTGTCGCCCCTTTGGGTCTGCTGAGCGTCAAAGCGGTATCCCTCTTTTCCCTGTGATAGCTCTTTTTGTCGGTGAATCTTAAGAATATTTCCGAACCCTCATCATGTTGCAAGTCCACCTCGCCCTGCAGTTTAGCACACCCATATCTAGCCTTATACGCCCCATCATTACATTATGCAGTCCTGGCATCATAAATTCAATCTAGTAGTCTTGCTCTTTCTCTTTCTGTCTTCATATTTTTTTTTGTCGTCATCAAGTTGGCATATAGGCACTCTGGATTTTCTCGTAACAATAAATGGAAACTATTACACATGGATTTGCAGCAAACATCGTCATTTCATCGACTCGAGGTGCAGAGCACTTCGGTTAGCGGCCATCAGGACCACTACCCCGGAATTCGCTGAATAAGTTAGACAAGTCCGTCGATTCCCGGGGTCAATTCTTCCGCATACACATCCCATTGAAGAAATACTTTACTCGAGGGTTCGGGTTCGCTCTGAACGCAGATGAAGGCGCGTCACGGTCGTCTACAGCGACATGATGAGTGTCAAATCCATATCAACACTCGCGAGCCGGAATCAAAGATATCCATTATCGATCGTCTCGGATCACACAGCCCTTGAACTTGACTGTCAAACTGTCAAAGCACTGTCGCGGGACGGTTGTAGGGGATGCTGTCCTTGCCAGAAACACACACGATAATCTTCAAGTTGTGTCCATAGCTGGCATGCTTGATCCGCATTGCACTGGGCTGGCTGTGCTTCCACACACAAGGATCTAGATGATTATCCACGTGGGTCAGTCACTGCCAGTGAAAGAGTGCAAGAAACAACTTAAGGTCGCTCAAAGTGAATGATTGCTCAAGCAGGGAATGAATATTTTGAGACTGGAGAATATTTACAGGCAAGAATACTAAATAGATACTGTTGTGGACAAGGCTATACTACAAGGCTATGTAACACATGAGGCTATGGAATGGAGAACATGAGGTATGACATCATGGTCTAGAACATATGGAGATTAAAAGAAGAAGAGTGAAAACTAGTGTTGCCTCAGCTCAGCTTTTGTATTTTTCAGCTTATTCCATCTAGTGCACTCATTTTGCATTTTTGACAAATATCATCAGTGCAGTGTATAAAATGTAGTTTGGAATGACCTCTATACGTTTGCTTAATACTCCCTAATATAGTAATTTGGCCATTTAAAGATATTGCCCTAGCTTCACTTTTAGCTCAGCTTTCATCAAAATAGCTTAAATGAAATCTCTCAAAAATGGTCAGATCAATGATAGTCAAAAACAATTTTCTTGATAACAAAACCTAAAAATTACATTATTACACTGAGAACATGTATATTAACCAAGTAGATAATGAGATATAAAATGCCAGCTTGAAG
>JBBPJJ010000610.1:0-16402 GCA_038088635.1 Veloboletus limbatus
AAGGAAGAAGGTTTAACTTAGTGTTTTTGTAGCTTAGCTTTGGGATTTTGTATCTCATATTCTACTTGGTTAATACACTGACCAACAAAACCATTGCAATAACTAACCTTGATGTAGTGCGCTTCACGCACTGCAAGCACCTGTGGGAATGTCACTTAGGTCTAGTGACACGGAATATAGTACTCATGTGCGGCTACAACCCACTCCCCAGGGTCATGTGACCTCACTCTGATGGCTGTGGAGATATTGCCAATTTAAGCCAGCTATGTCATTGCAACAGTTTTGTTGCTGGTATATAGGATATCATAATCTAGTATGAAGTGTATCCTCCTTTGGCTTTAATAACCTCCTGAACCCTCCTGGGCATGCTCTCAATCAACCTTTGACACTCTGCTACCTCTATCTTCTCCCACTCTGCTTGGACTCTCTTCCAAAGTTCAGTTACCCCCTTTGCTGGCTCTGGATCCTCTGCTAGCTTTCTTTTGAGGGGAAACCATAGATGTTCTGTGGGATTAATGCTTTGGGTCATTATTTTGCTAAAAGATAATGTCATCTGGAGTTTTGCCAAAATACTCCAAGGTTTACTGGAGTTCATTCTCCAAAATCTGTAAGTCAAGGATCAATCTTGCATTCCATTCCAACTCCTTTGTCATACAACCCCAATTCATCAGAGAACCTCCTCCAAACTTAACTGGTCCTTGTACCAGTCTATCACTTAGACCCTCTCCTGCCTTTTTCCATGCCTACTTCTTGCCATCTGACCCAATCCTATTGATTGTGATTTCATCTGACCATATGACTTGCTTCCAGTCCTCTATAGTCCAGTGTTGATGGCTTTCTGCAAAGTCCAGTCTAGCCTTCCTATGAGCAGCAGTAAGGTGAGGACATTTCTTCTTCACCACAGCCTTCATGCCTGCTTTCTTTAGATGACGATGAGCAGTCTGGGGAGAGATTGTATGGTTCTTGACATCCTGAAGGGTCCTGGTAATTTGGACAGCATTTTCAGCCTTTCCAGTTCCAGTTAGACGAATGGCATATCACATATAAATAGGAGTAATGAGGGAAGAATGACCACCAGAGGACCTAGCCAGGTCAGGACAAAGTTTGGAGTGAATTCTACTAATTGTGGAGTGGTGGATACGAGTAGGATCAGATATTTGGCAAGTATATTGTCCCAAATTCAAAAAGGAGATGATTTGATTGGTTTGAGCAGTAGAAAGGGGTTTCATGATGGTGGAAGCGGATCAAGAGGGGTGTTTTGATTTATTTGTGTTGTGTTGAACTTATTATAGGTCACATGACCCAATGCTTATGTCAGAACATATGAAACTCATACTTATTTAAGTTCGCAACAAAACTGTTGCAATGACATAGCTGACTTAAATTGGCAATACATATCTCCACAGCCATTAGAGTGAGGTCATATGATGCTGGGGAGCGATGTGTAGCCAAGAGCAAGTACTACATTGCATGTCACTAAACCTAAGTGACAGACCCACAGGTGCTTGTAGTGCACTTCACGCACTACATCAAGGTTAGTTATTGCAATGGTTTTGTTGGTCAGTGTATACCTGTTGTGAAGTTGATAATGCAATTTTTAAGTGTTGTGATGAGAGGAAATCTCTTTCACTACCATTGATCTGACCAATCTTGAGATATGTGAAAAAAGCTTTTGTTACAAAAGCTGAGCCAAATTACAAGCTAGGGCAATATCTTGAAAATGGTCAGATTACTAAATTAGGATGTCTTGAACAAATTTATAAAGGCCATTTTTAACTATATTTCATACACTGATGATATATCTCAATACTGCATAATAATATCAATATATGGAATAAGCTGAAAAATACAAATACTGAGCTGCAACAACACTAGCTTAACTTCTAGAGAGGCTGAAGGTACACTCAAGTTTGGAGGAGGTTCCCTGATGGTATGGGGCTGCATAGGGTGGAATGGAGTGGGGGTTTTGTGTGAAGATGGATGCTGAGCAATATGTGGCATTTTTGAAGGAAGGATTGCTACAAAGCATTGAGGAATCTGAAATTCTTCCAGATGATATTATTTTTCAGCAGGATAATGATTTCAAACACACCTCCAAAAGGGCTCAAAAGTGGTTTGATGAGCAAGAAATCAAGCTTTTGGATTGGCCTCCACAGTCTCCTGACCTCAATCCTATTGAACACACTTGGGGTCATCTGAAAAAAACCCTTTTAGCTTATGCAACTGCTCCTACAGGAGTTCATCAATTGTGGAAAAGGGTGGATGAGCAGTGGGGGAAGATTTCTGTGGAAGAGTGTCAGAAGTGGATAGAAAGTATGCGTAGAAGGATTCAAGCAGTTACCAAGGCAAAAGGAGGTCATGCCAAGTACTACAGTGAGCTCAAAAACCCTTTCCATGTTGACAGTAAATGTAGTAAATGATATGTACTTCTATAATTGCGCTTCGCATTGGTGGAGTCATAAATAGTACATACCATTGGCTATTGGAATGCTCCCTAGGTCATATGATTCCAGTCACAGGGTGTGAAGATATGACCATTTTAAAACACCAATGTCATGGAAAGGGTTTTTGAGCTTTTGAATTGATGAGTAGGATATCAGTCAAATCATATAATATTTGCAAATGTTTGTTGGTACAAATAATGATATACATATAAATAGTATGTCTGAGTTTGAAAAAGTTCCCACACTTCTTTACTTTCAACCACTACCATGGTCAGATCTCTCTCTCTTACTCAACAAAACACTATTCTTTCTTTGCTTCATGCTGGCCATTTTGATGTAGCTATTGCCAAGCAAACTGGTGTCAGCCCTTCTGCCACTACAAACTTCGCACCAAGCATCATTCTGCTCTTCCTAAGGCTATTGGAGGTCATCCTTTTAAGCTTTCCTCTACCAACATTCACCATGCCCAACACCTTATCACTTCTGAAAGGGCTGAAAATGCTGTTCAAGTGGCCAAAACTCTTACCAATATCATCAACCAACCTCTCTCTGCCAGCATGTTCGTCTTCACTTGAAGAAATCTGGTATAAAGGCTGTAGTCAAGTCCAAACGTCCTATTCTCTCTGCCAGACATCACAAGGCTTGCTTGGACTTTGCATATGCTCATAAAGATTGGACTATAGATGATTAGAAGAAGGTGATATGGTCTGATGAGACCCAAATCAATTGCCTAGGATCAGATGGGCGTAAATGGGCATGGAAAAAGGCAGGTGAAAGGCTTAGTGATAGGCTGGTACAAGGAACCCTCAAATTTGGAGGAGGATCTTTGATGACGTGGGGCTGTATGACGTGGGAAGGGATTAGCTTTGCCACCAAGATTGATGGTAGGATGGATGGGAACCTTTACCTTCAGATTTTGAAGAATGAGCTCTGTCAAACTCTGGAGTATTATGGTCTCAATCCTCCTGATACCTGTTACATTTCACTCCTTTTTACTTTATCTCTTTGTTCTCTTTGTTACTTTTTGCCTTGATGACTTCTTCACGGTAACCCACGGGTTCACCTTTCATTCGTCATCAAGATTACGATTACTTTCCTTCGCTCCAATTCCTCGGCCTTCTGTAGCTGACTCACCAACTGAGTCATACACAGCCTTGTTAATCTCCGTCCTTCAACAGGGTTCTCTCCATTTCCATCGTATTCCACATTGTTCTTTGTCTTTATCCTTTCTAATCTTCTTCCCTTTCTTGTACATGGTCCGTGCTCCATAGTTAACATTATATAAACTCTTGTAGTATGACCATGTACTCTTAACTTTGAGCTCCGCAATACTATGCTTAGTCTTGCCCAGCGAACTTGTTGACTTCGGTCCTCTAGTCCCTCAGTTCCAGCAAAGGTTTCTCCAAAGAGACCTTCCCAAGTCCTAGTCCTAGCCCCAGTCCTAGTTACCTTGCAGATATGTGCAAGCTTACCCAGCCCACATGTAACAAAAGCTCAAAGTTACTCCTCTGCACAGCCACTGCTATCGTGAGCCGTATCCTTCTTCACCCTGTCCTTTAGTACTCCCAGAACGTCAAGAACAACCCCTCGACAACCACTCCCAGTTATCCCAGACTCGTCCAATGACGAAGAACTCTCTCCAGAGACCTCTGACCATAATGAAGACAACAAAGAAATTTCGCCTGTAACGCCTGTTCAACCTCCACCTCGACCCCTCGCTGCTATACTGCCACCCAATATTGCTAACCGACCCACTGAACTACGACTCAATACCCCTAAGGAGTTCGACGAAACCTATTCTGAATACCTGGGATGGTTCAACAATGTCGTGTTCTACCTCAGCACCAACTCTGAGATTTACAACACTGATGCCAAACAGATTGCATTCACTCTCTCATATATGAACAAAGGATCAGCCAAGAGCTGGGCATCCACCTTCCGTGTTAGCTGCGTACAAAATGATGGCACCCTCAACAAGGGAACCTGGGCTTCTTTCACCTCCAGGCTCAATAGAGGATTCAAACACCACGACATTGTCAATCAAGCTATCGGATGGCTTTCTACCAAAAAGATGACCATGAACAAAGGAGTGTTCACCCCTTCTCTCAGTCTCTACACCACCGAGTTCCAGACCAACACCGCACGTGCCGGCATTACCGACGATAACGTCTTGATTGGCTACTATTCTGCAGGGATTCCCTCAAGCCTGATGATGCACATCATGGCCATGGACCCAGTACCAGACTCTGTTGATAGATGGTAAGAGAAAGTGGCATCATTCAGTGCTGCATGGGAAAGGGTCAGGGAGATCAAAGCACGTACTTTTAATACCTCCACTTCTACCTCACGTCCTTTCTCTTTTCCCCACAAGGACCCAAATGCTATGGAAGTCGACGCAGTTGCAATCACCAGACCACCCAAGCTCACACCTGAATCCCGCAAAGAATGTCAAGAACAAGGACTCTGTTTCAAGTGTTGTCTCCCTGGTCACTCGGTCAACAAATGCAAAACCCATTTTGTGAACACCAAAACCACTTGGGAGAAAAAGAGGCAAGAAGATGTTGATGTAGTTGTGAAAAGAACAGACGAAGAAGAGACGGGAGAAATCCTGGACTTGATGGAATGTGATGACGAAGATGACGAAATCCTCATCAACAAGGTCCAGTCTTTTTAAAAGGAGAGTCTGTAACAACGTCAGCCTCTCCTCCTAGCACTAGGTACTCGCCTGTACAATCCAAATCCAAGAAATCCTTATTCATAACTGTCACGTTATCGATCCCTGCGAGTACTAAGAAAACCGTTGCCACTACTGCGCTCGTAGACTCTGGAGCGCATATCAATTGCCTCGATTAGGGATTTGTTCAAAAGAATTGGATCCCCTGCACCAGATTACCGACTCCAATCCCCGTCAAAGACGTTGATGGCTTCCTGAACGTCAAAGGAACAATCCATTTTACCACCGATCTTTATGTTATAATCGGACAAGTTACCACGAAGGTTCTTTTCCACGTTATGGGATGCAGAAATGACCACATCATCCTGGGGTTCCATGGCTCCAACAGGAAGATCCTGTTATCGACTGGAAAAGAAATCAACTACATCTCAAACAGAAAACTGATCGATCCAACGACCTTACCACCGAAATCAAGAATCATACCCAGAAAACCCAACAGGCCCCTGGATATTACAAAATCAAACCTCACCCAGTACGCCACGCCTAAATAACCCACAAATTCAATAAGCGACTTTATGATTACCTCAAAACTAACAACGAAAACTTCCTCCGACCCGAGGATCTTACTGTTACGATTTACTCATTCTTTTCTTTTTATCTCTTTGTCTTTTTCATCTTGATGACTTCTTCACGGTAAATCACGGTTTCACCTTTCACTCGTCATCAAGATTACATTTACTTTCCTTCGCTCTGATTCCTTGGCCTTCTGTAGCTGACTCACCAACTAAGTCATACATAGCCTCACTAATCTCTGCCCTTCAACAGGGTTCTTTCCGTTTCCTTTGCATTCCATGTAGTTCTTCATATCTATCCTTCTTTATCCTTTTTCCTTTTGTAGTCTTGGTCCATGCTCATTCTCTATAAGTATATAAACCATACTAGCACGACCTGTACTCTCTAACTTTGAGCTCTGCAATACTACACCTAGTCTTGCCCAGCACCCTTGTCGACTTTGGTCCCCTTAGTCCCTCCATCCCTGCCAAAGGTTCCTCCAAAGAGGCCTTCCCAAGTCACAGTTCTAGCTTCAGTCCTAGTCACCTTGCGGCTATGTGCGAGCCTACCCGGCCCACACGTAATACTTACCAGGAAAGCGGTAACATCCTATTGTATCAATCACGTCATCAAAGGAGACAAATGTTATCTCACTCCACGATGCGTATCCCCAGCCATGGTAAAAGCTTACACTACGTCAACAGATTTAGCCATACAAAACCTGGCCAACAAACCGAAAGTAACTCTTCCAACCGAGTATAAAGACTACCAATCGGTATTCTCTGAAGTAGCAGCCGGAACTTTACTGCCAACTTGGCCATACGATCACGCAATCAACCTGAAGGATTCCTTTATTTCCAAAATTGGTAAACTCTATCCACTGTCTACTGACAAAACTAAAGCAGCCGATGACTTTATTGACGAACATCTCAAATCTGGCAAGATCTGCCCCTTGAACTCCCCTCAAGCCTCACCATTCTTCTTTGTCAAAAAGAAAGATGGCAAACTCTGTCCCTGTCAAGACTATCGCTATCTAAACGACCAAACCATCCAAGACACTTACCCCCTACCACTTATTACAGATCTGATCGACAAACTGAAGGCAGAAAAACACTTTACCAAGTTTGACGTACGATGGGGATATAACAATGTTCGCATCAAAGATGGCAATCAATGGAAAGTAGCGTTTATCATGCATAGAGGACTGTTTGAACCTATGGTTATGTTCTTCAGCATGACTAACTCTCTCGCCACTTTCCAACATTTTATGAATGACTCATTCCATGACATGATCGCGGAAGGGTGGTTGGTCATTTACATGGATGACCTGCTAATCTACTCTCCCAATAGAGACACTCATGAACGAAACACCAAACGCGTTCTTCAATGAATGGCCAAACTTGACTTGCATCTAAAACTGGAAAAATGTGTTTTTGACACCCCTGAAGTTGAATATTTAGGGATGATTGTCAAGCCCAGTCAATTAGCAATGGATCCGGTTAAGGTGGATGGGATTTCCACCTGGAAAGCACCAACTAATCTTAAGGAAGTCCACTCCTTCCTGGGATTCGCTAATTTCTATCGTCGTTTTATCCGTGACTACTCCACCATTGCTCACCCACTTATCGATCTCACTAACAAAACCATTCCATGGGATTGGACCCCGACCTGCCAATCCGCCTTCAATTCACTCAAAGCGAAATTCATGACCAAACCCGTCCTCCACCTTCCTGATTTAACCAAACCCTTTGCCATCGCCACTGATGCTTTCAAATGGGCAACTGGGGGTATTCTTTTGCAATCTGATGCTAACGGGGACTAGCACTCCTGCTCTTATCTTTCACAATCTTTCGCGCCCACTGAACATAATTATGATATATATGATCACGAGCTTCTGGCGATCCTCCGTGCCTTACATGATTGGCGCCACTATCTGATCAGTTCTCCCTCGCCGGTTCAGGTCTTTACTGACCACAAAAATCTCACTTACTTTTGCCAGGCTCAGTTGCTGAATCATTGTCAGGCCCGCTGGCTGTTGGATCTCCAGGACTTCAACCTTCGCATCGACCACAACCCTGGAAAATTGCTTGCTGGCCCTGATGCTCTCGCTCGATGCCCTGATCATATTCCTGCCGACTCCTCCCCTGACAATGCTAATGCCACTCTGCTTCCTGACTCCTTGTTCGTGAATCTCATCAATACCACCCTCGATCGCCAAATTCGCAAGGCCTCCACCTCCAACCCGGTTGTCCTTGACTGGCTTCATCCCTGGCCTCTCCCTGGCTCTTCAGCCATCCGTGTTCCTTCCGATTGGTCCTACACACACGGAAAGCTCTATTATCAGGATCACCTGTATATCCCATGTGACGACACTCTCCGGCGTTCCATTGTGTCCGGGTGCCACGATCATGAAACAGCAGGACACCTGGGATACCTCAAAACTCGTCAACTAGTCACTGCCCAGTACTGGTGGCCTAGCTTGGCCCAGTATATCCGCCGCTACGTTGCTGGCTGTGCGATCTGTTAACGTAATAAGTCTAACACTTACCCCACTCATCCTCCGCTCATCCCCATCCCTTCCACATGCACCCGTCCTTTCCAGCAGGTCTCCAGCAATCTTATCACCGGTCTCCCTTCCTCCACCAGCTTTGATGCTTGTTACGTGTGGGCCGGGCAGGCTTGCACGTATCCACAAGGTGACTTAGGACTGGGACTTGGGAAGGCCTCTTTGAAGGAGCCTTTGCTGGGACTGAGGGACTAAGGGGACTGAAGTCGACAAGGGTGCTGGGCAAGACTAGGAATGGTATTGCAGAGCTCAAAGTTAAAGAATAGTGAAGTGGTTTACTGTGAAGGGGTTGTCAAGATGGAGAGTAATAGGAAACAAGGTAAAAGGAAAGGTAAAAGGATGAAACGTAACATTACCCCCCCTGTATATCTCGAGTCTCTGATGAGAGCCAGTCTTGAGGGGCACATATGCGGCAGGGTCGACTAGATGTCAAGAGAGTAGGCGCCAGTGGAGCCGGTAACGTTTGCATAGGCAACATTGTCCTAGACGTCGTCAACGTGAGCATTGGTATTGGGAAGAGGAGAGATAGGCAAGATGGTACGACGACGGCATGGGGGTGTGAGGCGAACAGCCTGGCGTGAGGAGGAGTTTGGGAGGGACTGCTGAGTCATGGAGGAATCCAACAATGATGATGATGTTGGACAGCGCGGTGGATGGGGATGAGGCTGGTTTGGGCAATGGACCTGAGCATGTCCGGGAGCCCATATGTGGCACGGCAGGCATTGGTACTGGGGGCATTGGGCACGGCAATGTCCCAGTCGATGATACTCGAAGCAGGCCTCGGAGTATCTGGGATGGTTGGGGGGAAGGATCAGCCGGCCACCAATTCTGGCTAACCACTCATCAGTGTGGGCCAGGGATGCTTCGATAGCAGGATCAAGAGGAGAGGAGGAGGCACTCGGGGTCATTTGAGAGGAATAGGGGGGTGGTTGGACTCCTTGGGCGAGAGCGAGTTCCTGAGTGTAGCATTCAATGTCCACCAGGAATTCCCCGAAGTGGAGTTGGTATCCCATGGTGACGAGGGCCCCTCGTAAGTGATCTCTGATATGTCGAAGGACCCCTACAATGAGGGTGATGTGGGCATCAGGATTGGTGAATTGTTTTGCATGATAAGATCAATGCGTTCCGTCTCAATCAAGGCTTTATAGAGGGCAAGGAGAGGGGACCCGTAGTCGAGATGACTGGTGGCTGGAATAGCCAGCCGAGAGTCTGTGATGTGATGGAGGAGAACCTGCGCGTATGTGTCGTCAGGCGTATCAGAGTGGAGACGGTGAGATGCTGGGGGGAGAAGAACCGATAGAATCGGTGGGTGAGAACTAATAGGGCGAGTAGCGAAATGGTCTAGCGTATCTAATGCGGGTCTCATCACCCGCCAGGCATCATTGGGATTCTCTTCCCACCCTGCTTGTCCAGTTGTGGAGAGGGAGTCATCTTGATCAGTTTGGTCATTGTGAAGTTGGAGATGGATTTGGTTGGTGGTGGTGACGAAAGAAGAGGATGATGATGGAGGGTCGTTGACTAGTTCTGGGATGGAGGAGACGGATCGAATGACATAGGTTAAACCCATGGTGAGATGAAGGGGAGGAAGACGACGAAAGTTAAAAGGTATGATGAAAAGGGCAGTAGTCGTAGCGGCAAAAGTAGGTGTGTTCTAAAGAATGGGAACTAGGAACTTTATAACGAAAGCGACAGGTGAAGTGGGATAATTTTTCTTTGGGAATGAAATCGAACATAAAAGTGAGAAGGAAAGAGAGGATGGGGGGTTTCAAAGTTTGTGACATTTTTTATAGTCAATCAGTAGTGCTGCGGAATGTTTTAAGTCCTGCTCGGGAACCCACGAGTCTTCTTCGGCTGTGTATCCTTTCCATCGGATCAGGAAGGAACGGTGTGCTGCAGAGCCCCGATGGTGTCAGATCTCTTCAATTTCATATTCTTCTTCCCCTTCTACTAGATCTGGTGGTGGCTGTGGGAAATTCTGTCCGTAAGTGTCGTTTTCATGGTAGGAGGATAAGAGAGAGGCATGGAATACGGGATGAATTTTCCATGTTGTAGGGAGACGTCGTTGGTATGTAATTGGTGAAAGGACCTTCGTGATGGTGAATGGTCCTTCTCTTTTTGCAGCAAATTTAGGATTTGCTATGAGGCGTTTCAGATTTCTCGCTTCCAGCCATACTTGTTCACCTAATTGGAATGGAGTGAACCGTTGTTTCAATCTAGCTTCCATAGTTTGCCGAGCGAGTTCATGGGCGGTGAGAGCTTCGTTCCATGCGGCCGTAAGGATTGATAATCGTTGGTTAACTGCTGGAAGGTCAGATGATGGGAGAGCCGAAGGCAGGGCTTGGGGTTCAAAGCCCAACATGAGAAAGAATGGCAATTTTCCTGTGACTGAATGGGGGCGGTGGTTGTGCGCAAATTCAGCCATTGCGATATGATTGGCCCATATTGTTGGTTCATTCACACAGAAGATCCATAAATAAGTTTCTATTTCCTGGTTCACACGCTCTGTTTCTCCGTCAGTCTGAGGATGATAGGCGGTGGAGATAGCAAGTTCGTAACCGAGAAGTTTCCCCAATTCCTTAGCAAAGGAAGAGGCGAATTGGGGGCCTCGATCGGAGATAATCTTCTCATAGAGGCCGAACCAGGTAAAGACGTGGGTGAAGAACAGGGAGGCGATGCCTTCGGCAGTAATGGTGGCAGTAGTGGGGAAGAGAATGACCCCCTTTGTAAGGCCATGGTCGACCACGACCAGGAGAGCATCAAAGTTGGCGAAGGAAGGGAGACCAGTAATGAGATTGCAAGAAACTTGTTGGAATGGACGGATGCAGGTGGAAGGGATAGGGACGAGCGGAGGACGACTCGGGTGAGTGTTAGACTTGTTGCACTGACAGATTGCGCAGCCAGCAACATAACAGCGGATATATTGAACCAGACCGGGCCACCAGTATTGCGCAGCAACCAACTGGTGAGTCTTGAGGTAGCCCGGGTGTCCTGCCATTTCATGATCATGGCACCCAGACACAATGGAGTGTCGGAGAACGTCATCGCATGGGATATATAAGCGACCCTGATAATAAAGTTTACCGTCCATGTAGGACCAGTCAGAAGGAACACAGGTTGTGGAAGAACTGGGCAAAGGCCGGGGATGAAGCCAATCGAGGACTATGGGGTCAGAGGTAGAGGCTTTGCGAATTTGGTGATTGAGGGCAACATCAATAAGGTTCACGAAGAAGGAGTCGGGAAGCAGAGTGACGTCAGCATTGTCAGAGGGAGAGTCGGCAGGAATGTGATCAGGGTGCCGAGAGAGAGCGTCGGGGCCCGTAAGCAATTTTCCAGGGACGTGGTCGATGCAAAGGTCGAAGTCCTGGAGATCCAATAGCCAACGGGCCTGTCGGCGATTCAGCAGCTGCGCCTGGCGAAAGTAGATGAGGTTCTTGTGATTGGTGAAGACTTGAACAGGTGAGGCGGAGCTGATGAGATAATGACGCCAGGCACATAAGGCATGGAGGATGGTGAGAAGTTCGTAATCATGAATATCATAATTGCGCTCAGCAGGCACAAAGGATTGTGAAAGATAGGAACAAGGGTGCCAGTTCCCGTTAGTGTTGGATTGTAAGAGGATTCTGCCAGTTGCCCATTTAGAAGCATCAGTGGCGATGGCAAAGGGTTTGGTGACATCGGGAAGGTGGAGTACAGGCTTAGTTAAGAATTTCATTTTGAGTGAATCGAAAGCGGCTTGACAGGCTGGCGTCCAGTCCCATGGAATGGTTTTCTTGGTGAGATCGATGAGGGGGCAAGCTATGGTAGAGTAATCTCGGATAAAACGACGGTAAAAGTTAGCGAATCCCAAGAAAGAGCGTACTTTCTTAAGGCTAGTTGGTACTTTCCAGGTGGAAATACCATCCAGTTTGACTGGGTCCATCGCTAATTGGCCAGGTTTGACAATCATTCCCAAGTACTTGACTTCAGATGTGTCGAAAACGCATTTTTCTAGTTTGAGATGTAAGTCCAGGTCGATCATCCGTTGGAGGACTCATTTGGTATTCTGTTCGTGGGTGTCTTTATCAGGGGAATAGATCAGTAAGTCATCCATGTAAATGACCAACCATCCCTCCACGATCATGTCATGGAATGAGTCATTCATAAAAAGCTAGAAAGTAGCAGGAAAATCAGTCATTCCAAAAAACATAACCATTGGTTTGAACAATCCTCTGTGTGTGATGAATGCCACTTTCCACTGGTTGCCATCTTTGATTCGAACGTTGTTATACCCCCAGCGGACATCAAACTTGGTAAAATGTTTCGCCGCTTTCAGTTTGTCGATTAGGTCAGTAATGAGTGGTAGGGGATAAGCATCTCGGATAGTATGGTCGTTTAGGTAACGATAATCTTGGCAAGGATGGAGTTTACCATCTTTCTTTTTGACGAAGAAAAATGGCGAAGCTTGTGGAGAATTTGAGGGACGAATTTTGCCTGATTTGATATGTTCATCAATAAAATCATCGGCTGCGGTAGTCTCGTCAGTGGATAATGGGTAGAGTTTACCAATCTTGGGAACAAAGGAATCTTTCAAGTTGATTGCATGATCGTATGGCCTTTGTGGTGGTAAAGTTCCAGCTGCTACTTCAGAGAATACTGATTGGTAGTCTTTATATTCGACGGGAAGAGTTATTTTCGGTTTGTTGGCCAGGTTTTGTATGGCTAAGTCTGTTGACATAGTGTAAGCTTTTACCATGGCTGGGGATACGCATTGTGGAGTTAGATAACATTTGTCTCCTTTGATGACGTGATTGATACAATAGGATGTTACTGCTTTCCTGGTAAGGTCCTCGGGTCGGAGGAAGTTTTCGTTGTTAGTTTCGAGGTAATCATAAAGTCGCTTATTGAATTCGTGGGTTATCAAGGCGTGGCGTACTTGGTGAGGTTTGATTTTGTAATATCCTGGGGCTTGTTGGGTTTTCTGGGTATGATTTCTGAAATTTGGTGGTGTAAAGGCTGAGGAAAGGGATAAACACACCTTTACTCATGGTCATCTTCTTGGTAGAAAGCCATCTGATGGCTTGGTTGATGACATCATGATGTTTAAATCCCCTATTGAGTTTGGATGTGAACAAAGCCCAAGTACCCATGTTGAGGGTGCCATCGTTTTGTATGCAGCTAACACAGAAGATGGATGCCCAACTTTTGGCCGATCCTTTGTTCATGTACAAGAGGGCAAATGCAATCTGTTTGGCATCAGTGTTGTAAATTTCTGAGTTGGTGCTGAGGTAAAACATAACGTTGTTGAACCATCCCAGGTATTCGGAATAAGTTCCGTCGAACTCCTGGGGGGCGTTGAGTCATAGTTCAGTGGGTCGGTTAGTCATCTCCGGTGGCAATATAGCAGTGAGGGGTCGAGGTGGAGGTTGAACAGGTGTTACAGGCAAAGTTTCTTCGTTGTCTTTGTCTTGGTCAGAGGTTTCCGGAGAGAGTTCTTCGTTGTCAGACGAATTTGGGATAACTGGGAGTGGTTGTCGAGGAATTGTTCTTAATGTTCTGGGAGTACTAGCAGACAGGGTGAAGATAGATACAGCTCACGATAGTAGTGGCTGTGCAGAGGAGTAACTTTGAGCTTTTGTTACATGTGGGCCGGGTAGGCTCGTACGTATCTGCAAGGTGACTTAGGACTGGGACTTGGGAAGGCCTCTTTGGAGAAGCCTTTGCTAGGACTGAGGGACTAAGGGGACCGAAGTCGACAAGGGTGCTGGGCAAGACTAGGCGTGGTATTGCGGAGCTCAAAGTTAGAGAATACAGGTCGTGCTAATATGGTTTATATACTTGTGAAAAGTGAGCATGGACCAAGACTTCGAAAGGAAAGAGCTAAAGAAGGATAGATATGAAGAATAGCATAGAATGCGAAGGCTGTGGAAAGAACCCTGTTGAAGGGCAGAGATTATTGAGGCTATGTATGACTCAGTTGGTGAGTCAGCTACAGGAGGCTGAGGAATCGGAGTGAAAGAAAGTAGTTGTAATCTTGATGACAAATGAAAAGTGAAACCGTGGTTTACCGTGAAGGGGTCGTCAAGATGGAGAGTAATAGGAAACAAGGTAAAAGAAAAGGTAAAAGGATGAAACGGAACAATGCTCTCCTGGTCATGGTCGACCACAGACTTACAAAAGGGGTAATTCTCTCCCCCACTACTGCCACCGTCACTGCTGAAGGCATCGCCTTCCTGTTTTTTGCTCATGCCTTTACCCGATTTGGCCTCTATGAGAAGATTATCTCCGATCGAGGTCTCCAATTTGCCTCTTCCTTCACTAAGGATTTGGGGTGACTTCTTGGTTCCCAGCTCACTATCTCCACCGCCTACCATCCTCAGACCAACGGAGAAACGGAACGTGTGAACCAGGAAATAGAAACTTATTTACAGATCTTCTGTGGGAATGAACCAACGACGTGGCCCAATCATATCACAATGGCTGAATTTGCCCACAACCACCGTCCCCACTCGGTCACAGGAAAATCACCGTTCTTCCTCATGATGGGCTTCGAACCCCAAGCCCTACCTTCGGTTCTTCCATCATCTGACCTTCTGGCAGTCAACCAACGGTTGTCAAACCTCACAGCTGCACGAAATGAAGCTCTCGCTGCCTACGAACTTGCTCAGCAAACTATGGCAGCTAGATCGAAACAACGGTTTACCCTGTTCAAACTAGGTGAACGAGTATGATTGGAAGCAAGAAACCTGAAATGCCTCGTAGCTAATCCCAAGTTTGCTGCAAAGTGAAAAGGACCATTCACCATCACAAAGGTCCTTTCACCAATTACATATCAACTACGCCTCCCTACAACATGGAAGATTCATCCCGTATTCCATGCCTCTCTCCTATCCCCCTACCATGAAAATGACACTTACGGACAGAAATTCCCACAGCCACCACCAGATCTAATAGAAGGTGAAGAAGAATATGAAGTTGAGAAGATCCGACGCCATAGGGGTTCCACAGCATACTGCTCTTTCCTGATCCGATGGAAAGGATACACAGCCGAAGAAGATTTGTGGGTTCCCGAGCGGAACTTGAAACATTCCACAGCATTGCTAGCCGACTATAATAAACATCACAAGCTCTGAAAATCCCCATCCTTTCCTTTCTCTTTCAATTTTATGTTCGATTTTATCCCCAAAGAAAAACTATCTCACTTTACCTTTTGCTTTCACTACAAAGTCCCCAGCTCTCATCCATTGGAACACGCCTATTTCTGCCACTACAATTACTGTGCATTCCATCATACTTTTTAAAGAATTCCCCTTTCATCTTCATTTCGCCATGGGTATGACCTACATCATTCGATCTGTTTCACCTGTCCCAGAACTTATCAAAAAAACCTCCTCATCCCCTTCCTCCTTTGTTACTGCCAACGACCAAATATGACTACAACTTCATGATGACTCGGAGGAGCCAGACGATTCCATCACCACAACCACACAAGCAGGGTGGGGAGAGAACCTCGATGATGCCTGGAGGGTGGCAAGACCTGAACTAGATATGCTGGACCCTTTCTCAACTCACCCAATTAGTTCTCATCTACCAATTTTGTCGGTTCTTCTTTCCCCAGCGTCTCATTATCTCTGCTCTGACATGCCAGATGACACATATGCGCAAGTCCTCCTTCACCGTATTATGGACTCTCAGCTGGCTATTCCTGCCACTAGTCACCTTGATTATGGATCTCCCCTTCTGGGCTTTTACAAAGCCCTGATCGAGACAGAACGCATTGACCTAATTGTTCGGAACAATTCCACCAACCCCGACGCCCACATCACCCTCATTGTGGGGGTACTTCGACATATTTGGAATCATTTACGAGGAGCGCTCGTCACCATGGGATACCAACTCCACTTCAGGGAGTTCCTGGCCGATATTGAGCGATATACACAGGAACTCGCTCTCGCCCAAGGAGTTCAACCACCTCCCTACACCTCTCATTCGACTCCCAGCGCCTCCTCCTCCCCTCTTGACTCTGCCGTTGAAGCATCCCTCACTCACACTGACGCCTGGCTTGTTGAACGCGCTGTTACTCAGCTGCCTTCGCTCCTATTTCTATTCTATTTCTTTTACTTAGAGTAGCTTATATAATCATAGATCACATGTCTTTATATAAGATTCGAACTCAACGTCTGAGTTCTA
>JBBPJJ010000611.1:0-11630 GCA_038088635.1 Veloboletus limbatus
GCTCAACCTTCGCCTCGATCCCTCGTTGCTACACTACCAATGACTAACCGACCCACTGAATTACGGCTCAACGCCCCCCAGGAGTTTGACGGAACTTATTCTGAATACCCAGGATGGTACAACAACATCGTGTTCTATCTCAGTACCAATTCAGAAATCTACAACAATGATGCTAAACAGATTGCCTTCGCTCTCTCATACATGAACAAAGGATCCACAAAAAGCTGGGTGGCCACTTTCTGCGTTAGTTGCATACAAAACGATGGCACTCTCAACATGGGTACCTGGGCTTCTTTTATGGCCAAGCTCAACAGGGGATTTAAACACCATGATGTCGTCAACCAAGCTATTGGATGGCTTTCCACAAAGAAGATGGTTTTGAGTAAAGGCGCGTTTACCCCTTCTCTCAGCCTCTATACCACTGAATTCCAGACCAATGCCGCACGTGCTGGTATTACCGACCACAACGTCTTGATTGGCGACTATTCCGCCGCAATCCTTTCAAACCTGATGATGCATATCATGATCATGGACCCAGTACCAGATTCAATCGACAAATGGTACAAAAAAGCTGCATCATTCAACGCAGCTTGGGACAGAGTTAGAGAAATCAAAGCGCGTACCTTTCACACATCCGCTCCAGTCTCACGTCCTTTCTCCTTCCCCCGTAAAGATCCAAACGCCATGGAAGTCGATGCAACTACAGTCACCAGACCACCCAAGCTCACACCGGAATCCTGTGAAGAATGTCAAGACTGAGGACTTTGTTTCAAATGTCGCCTTCCTGGTCACTCGGCCAATAAATGCAAAACCCGCTTTGTCAACACCAAAGCTACTTGGAGAGAAAAGAAGCAAGAAGATGTTGACGTAGTGGTGAAAAGAACTGACGAAGAAGAGACGGGAGAAATCCTGGACTTGATGGAATGTGATGACGAAGATGACGAAATCCTTGTCAACAAGGTCTTTTTAAACGGAGAGCCTGTATCGACGTCAGTCTCTCCTTCTCACACTAGGTACTCGCCTGTACAATCTAAATCCAAGAAATCATTATTTGTAACCGCCACGTTATCGATCCCCATGAGTACCAAGAAAACTGTCGTCACCACCACCCTCGTAGACTCTGGAGCGCATATCAATTGTCTCGATTGGGGATTCGTTCGAAAGAATCGGATCCCTTGCACTCAACTACCAAAACCTATCCCCACCAAAAATGTCGACGGATCTCTAAACGTTAAAGGAACAATTCATTTCACTGCTGATCTTTACGTCACAATTGGGCATACTACTACCAAAGTCCTTTTCCACGTAATGGGATGTGGAAACGATCATATCATCCTAGGATTCCCGTGGCTTCAACAAGAAGATCCCGTTATCAACTGGAAAAGAAACCAACTACAGCTTAGACCAGAAACTGATCAATCAAACGACCTTACCACCGAAATTAAGAAACATACCCAGAAAACCCAGCGAGCTCCTGGATATTACCAAATCGAACCTCATCCAGTACGCCACACCTCGATAACCCATGAATTCGACAAAAAGCTTTACGACTACCTCGAAACAAACAATGAAAATTTCCTTCGACCCGAAGATCTTACCAAGAAGGCGGTAACATTTTATTGTATTAATCGTGTCATCAAGGGAGATATATGCTATCTAACCCCACGATGTGTATCTCCTGCTATGGTAAAAGCTTACACCACATCAACATATTTGGCCATACAGAATTTGGTTCATAAACCAAAAATAACTCTTCCAGCCGAATACAATGACTATCAATCGGTATTTTCGGAAGTCGCAGCAGGAACCATGCCACCCATTCGACCTTACGACCATGCAATCAACTTGAAAGACTCTTTTGTTCCCAAAATTGGTAAACTTTACCCATTATCTACTGACGAAACCAAAGCAGCCGACGACTTCATTGAGGAACATATCAAGTCCGGCAAAATCCATGCCTCAAATTCCCCACAAGCTTCACCATTCTTCTTCGTCAAAAAGAAAGATGGTAAACTCCACCCCTGTCAAGACTATCGATATCTCAACGACCATACTGTTCGAGACGCTTATCCCCTACCACTTATTACTGACCTAATCGACAAACTAAAGACTGCAAAGCATTTCACTAAGTTTGATGTCCGATGGGGGTATAACAACGTCCAGATCAAAGACGGCGACCAATGGAAAGCAGCGTTCATTACACATCGAGGGTTATTCGAACCGACGGTTATGTTCTTTGGAATGACTAACTCCCTGGCTACCTTCCAGCAGTTTATGAACGACTCGTTCCGCGATATGATAGCGGAAGGATGGTTGGTCATTTACATGGACGATTTACTAATTTACTCCCATGATGAAGTTACCCACGAACAAAAGACCAAACGAGTTCTCCAATGGATGACCAATCTGGACTTACACCTCAAACTAGAAAAATGCGTTTTCAACACCTCCGAAGTCGAGTACTTGGGAATGATTGTTAAACCGGGCCAGTTGGCAATGGATCCAGTCAAACTGGATGGCATTTCCACCTGGAAAATACCAACAAACCTTAAGGATGTGCGCTCTTTCTTAGGATTCGCTAATTTTTATCACCGTTTTATCTGAGATTACTTTACCATAGCTCGCCCCCTCATTGATCTCACCAAGAAAACCGTTCCATGAAACTGGACACCAGCTTGTCAAACTGCATTCGATACGCTCAAACTAAAATTCTTAACCAAACCAGTACTTCGTCTTCCCGATGTTACCAAACCCTTTGCCGTCGCTACTGATGCCTCTAAATGGGCGACGGGTGGCATCCTCCTCCAATCTGACACTAACGGGGAGTGGCACCCCTGTTCATATCTTTCACAATCCTTTGCACCTGCTGAGCGTAACTATGATATTCACGATCGTGAACTTCTTGCCATCCTCCATGCCTTATGCGCCTGGTGTCATTATCTTATTAGCTCCACCTCACCCGTTCAGGTCTTCACTGATCACAAAAACCTCACCTACTTTTGCCAGGTGCAATTGCTCAATCGACAACAGGCCCGTTGGCTGTTGGATCTTCAAGACTTTGACTTAGCAATTAGCCATGTCCCTGGCAAATTACTATCAGGTCCAGATGCTCTCTCTCGCCGACCCGACCATATTCCTGCTGATTCTCCCCTTGACAATGCTGATGTTACCCTACTACCCGACTCTTTGTTTGTCAACCTTAGATGCCACCCTTGATCGACAAATTCGCACCGCCTCCGCCTCCGACCCTGTCATCCTCGATTGGCTTCATCCCCGGCCTTTGCCCAGCTCTTCCGTAGCCCGCGTTCCTTCCGACTGGTCCTACACTGATGGCAAACTTTATTACCAAGGCCGTGCGTATATTCCATGTGATGACACCCTTCGGCGTTCCATTGTGTCTGGGTGCCACGATCACGAAATGGCAGGACATCCGGGCTACCTCAAGACTCGCCAGTTAGTTGCTGTGCACTACTGGTGGCCTCGTTTGGCCCAATACATCCACCGTTATGTCGCTGGTTGTGCGATTTGTCAGCGTAATAAGACTAACACTCATCCTACTACTCCTCTGCTTGTCCCTATCCGTTCCGTTTGCACCCACCCATTCCAACAGGTCTCTTGCGACCTCATCGTCGGTCTTCCGTCTTCCGCAGGCTTTGACGCTCTCCTGGTTGTGGTCTACCATGGCCTTACAAAGGGGGTAATTCTCTGCCCCACTACCACTGCCATTACCGCCGAAGGCGTTGCCTCACTATTCTTTACCCACGTCTTTACCAGGTTTGGCCTTTATGAAAAGATTATCTCAGATCAAGGTCCCCAATTCGCCTCTTTCTTCGCTAAAGAATTGGGGAGCCTTCTCGGATATCAACTCACTATCTCCACTGCCTACCATCCTCAGACCGACGGAGAAACTGAACATGTGAACCAGGAAATAGAGACTTATTTACGGATCTTCTGTGGGAATGAACCTGCGACATGGGCCAATCACATCGCAATGGCAGAATTTGCGCATAATCACCGTCCCCACTCAGTCACCGGAAAATCGCCATTCTTTCTCATGATGGGCTTCGAACCCCAAGCCTTACCTTCGGTTATCCCATCATCGGACCTTCCGGCAGTCAAACAACGAATGTCACTTCTCACAGCCGCACGAAATGAAGCCCTCGCTGCCCATGAACTCGCCAGACAAACAATGGCAGCCAGATCCAAACAATGGTTTACTCCATTTAAACTTGGAGAACGGATATGGTTAGAAGCAAGAAATTTAAAACGTCTCGTAACCAACCCCAAGTTTGCCGCAAAATGAGAAGGACCGTTCACTATCACAAAAGTCCTCTCCCCAATCACATACCAACTACATCTTCCAACAACATGGAAAATTCACCCCGTATTCCATGCCTTCCTCTTATCTCCTTACCATGAAAACAACACTTATGGACGGAATTTCCCACAGCTGCCACCGGATCTAATAGAAGGAGAAGAAGAATACGAAATAGCAGAGATCCGATGCCATCGGGGTTCCACAGCACACTGCTCCTTCCTGATCCGATGGAAAGGATACACAGCCAAGGAAGACTCGTGGGTTCCCGAGCGGAACTTGAAACATTCCGCAGCACTGTTGGCCGACTATAAAAAACGTCACAAGCTTTGACAATTCCCCGTCCTCTCCTCAATTTTATGTTTGACTTCATCCCTAAATAAAAATTCTCTTATTTCACCTTTTGCTTCCGTTACAAAGTCCCTAGTTCCCATTCCTTAGAACATGCCTACTTCTGCCGTTACGATTACTGTCCCTTCCATCACACCTTTTAATTCTCCTTGCCCCTTTTTTCCTTTCTCCTCACCATGGGTATGACCTATGTTGTTCGATCCGTTTCCCCCATCCCAGAACTTGTTGACGAGGCCTCACCATCACCATCCTCCTTCACCACTGCCAATGATCAAATACGTCTCCAACTTCACGACGACCAGGAAGAACAAGACGACTCCATCTCCGTGACCACACAAGCTGGGTGAGGAGAGAACCCCGATGATGCCTGGAGGGTGGTGAGACCCGAATTAGATACGCCAGACCATTTTGCCACTCGCCCAATTAGTTCTCATCCACTGATTCTATCAGTTCTTCTACCCCCAGTGTCTCATCCTCTCCGCTCTGATATGCCAGATGACACATATGCACAAGTCCTCCTCCATCACATCATGGACTCCAGACTAGCTATTCCAGCTACCAGCCACCTTGACTACGGATCTCCCCTTCTTGCCCTATACAAAGCCCTAATCGAGACCGAACGCATCGACCTCATTGTGCGCAATAACTCCACCAATCCTGATGCCCACGTTACGCTTATTGTGGGAATCCTTCGCCATATCAGAGACCACTTGCGCGGGGCCCTTTTCACCATGGGGTACCAACTCCATTTCGGGGAGTTTCTCGCTGACATAGAACGCTATACCCGGGAGCTCGCTCTCGCCCAAGGGGCCCAACCTCCTCCGTACTCATCCCACTCCACACCAAGTGCTTCCTCCTCCCCTCTCGAACCTGCTGTCGAAGCGTCACTGGCTCATACTGATGAGTGGCTGGCCAGACTTGGTGGCCGATTGATTCTTCCTCCTAATCATCCCAGATACTCTGAAGCTTGCTTCGAGTGTCACCGACTGGGCCACCGCCGTGCACAATGTCCCCAATACCAATGTTCATTGTACCTCGTGTGGGCTCCTGGACATCCTCAAGTCCGATGCCCCAGTTGGCCTCGCCCCCATCCACCCCATCGTCCGTCATCATCATCGTCGTCATCAGGCTCCTCCATCACCCACCAATCCCTTTCGGGTCCTTCGGCACGACCTACCGTTTGCTTCTCGACACCTCGCCGTCGTCACACCGTCTCTCCTATTTCCCCTCTCCCAGACACTGACGCCCACGTCGATGATGTCTGGGATGATGTTGCCTATGCGAATGTCACTGGCTCCCCCGGTGCCTATTCTTTGGACCTCTAGACTGTCCCGCCGCGTATGTGTCTCTCAAGACTGGCTCTCATTAGAGACTGGAGACGTAGGAGGGGGGTAATGTTACGATTCATCATTTGTCTTTCCATTTTTCATTCTTTTTCCTCTTTACTTTCTGTCACTGTCCATCTGGATAACCCCTTCACGGTAACCCACGGGTTTACCTTTCATACGTTATCACGATTACGATTGTTTTCCTTCATTCCGATTTCTCGGACTTCTGTAGCTGACTCACTAACTGAGTCATACATAGTCATGAAGTTCTCCGCCCTTCAACAGGGTTCTTCCTGCTTCTATCGCATTCTATGCAGTTCTTCTCATCTATCTTTCTTTATCCTTTTTCCTTTTGTAGTCGTGGTCCATGCTCGCTTCCTATACATATATAAGCTGCACTAGCACAACTTGTATTCTCTAACTTTAAGCTCTGCAATTCTACTCTTAGTTTTGCCTCTCAGACTTCGGTCCCTAGTCCCTCAGTCCCAAGTAAAAGGCCACTCACTTGACGAAGCCTTCCTCAAGTCCTAGTCCTAACCCAAGTCCTAGTCACCTTGCGGATACGTGTGAGTCTACCTGGCCCACACGTAACACACCATCTCACCTACAACCCTAGTGCAACCCCTCAAGAATTCAATGGCTCCTATATAGAGTACCTTGGGTGGTGCAACAATATCGTCTTTTACCTCTCCACCAATGCCGAGATCTATAACACAGAAGCTAATTAGATTGCCTTTGCTGTCTCTTACATGACCAAGGGATCTGCTACAAGCTGGGCATCCACATTTCGTGTCAGTTGTGTTCAGGCAGATGGAAATCTCAATATGGGAACTTGGGCCTGCTTTGCCCAGAAACTCAACAAAGCCTTCAGGCACCACGACATTGTCAATCAAGCCATCGGCTGGTTCTCCACAAAATATATGACAGTCATCAAAGGGACCTTTGTCCCCTCCCTCGACCTCTGCACCACTGAGTTCCAAACCAATGTTGCTTGTGCCAGAATCACTGATGACAACATCCTAATCAGATACTATTCAGCTGGCATCCTATCCAGCCTGATGGTGCATATTATAATGATGGATCCAGTATCTGATGCTATTGACAAATGGTACGAGAAAGCAGCATCTTTCCAGGCAGCCTGGAAAAGAGCCAAGGAGATCAAAGCATGAATTCGACACCCACAGACCTTGAGCTCACACCCCTTTTCCCTTCCTTGTCAAGATCCAAACACCATGGAAGTAGATGCTGTCACTATTACTTGACCTCCGCAACTCACTCTAGAAGCTTGTTGGGAATGCCAAGAAAAGGGACTTTGCTTCAAATGTTGTCTTCCCGGTCACTCAGCTACTAAATTCAAAACTAAGTTAACCAACGTCTGCGCCACCATGGAGGAAAAGAGGCAGAAAGACGTAGATATAGTCATGCAAAAGATTGACAAAGAAGAGATGGGAGAAATCCTGCACTTGATGGAATGTGACGATGAAGATGATGAGATCCTCATCAACAAAGTCCAGTCTTTTTAAAGGGGGAGTCTGTTTCGATGTCAGCCTCTCCTTCTTCCCCTCCTAGAAACTCACTTGTACGATTCAAATCCAAGAAATCATTATTCGTTTCCCTCCAGTTGATTGTTCCCTCGAGTACCCTGAAAAACGTCAAAACCACCGCCTTAGTTGATTCTGGAACCCATATTAACTGCCTCGATTGGCAGTTTATACAAAAGAATTGGATTCCCTGTACTCGGCTTCCAAAGCCAATCTCAGTCAAGAATGTCGATGGATCTCTTAACACCAAAGGGACCATCATCTATACCACAGATCTCTATGTCACCATTGGCGGCATCTCTAGCAAAGTCCACTTCCATATCATGGGATGTGGAGACAAACGAATCATCCTTGGTTTTCCCTGGTTACAACAGGTAAACCCAACGATTGACTGGGAGTCTAACCAGATGTCACTTCATGAATCTTCCGACTAATCCAAGAAGCTCTTTGCCAAGTCCACAAAAGCCAAAAAAGCCACCATGAAGTCCCCAGGATATTATTGGACAGAACCACACCCCATATGACATGCCACTGCCACCCACTAGTGATTTAAAGTCCAGTCCTAGGATCATAAAAAGACCTGGAATGAACTGGATGACAACCTAATGCAACTGGACCAACAAAGACCAAATATGTTGGTCCTAATTGGTTTTGGTCCCAGTTGCCCTAATTTCTAGCTCAGAAAAGACCAATAAAAAACTGGTTGCAACCGGTCCTACAATAGACCAGTTGCAACCATACAAGGACCACTGGCATACTAAATACATGACAAGCTAAGTACTAAATGTCACGGTCATCCATCTAGTCCAAGTCATCCAACTGATCAAACACAGCTAAGTCTTCATTCAACTAATAGAGCTCCAGAAATTCTTGAAGGTAAATAGTCTCAGCCGCCTGTGAGTTCACAGCAGCCCAGTCCACAATAAAACCCCTCCATGCATGCTTCATTAGTTGTAACTCTTCAAATGTATCAGCACCTAATTGAGAACGGCAGTCTGTGGCGATTTCAGCACCTGATGAAAACAAACATTCACATGGTACAGATAATGCTGGAATAGCACAGATATCTTGGGCAATTCAGGCAAGGGTAGGGTATACAGTGACATGTTTCTGGTTTTACAGTCAGATTAGGATTAGCATATTATATGTTAACTTGATAATGACACAGACACACTCACCGACCACCACAACACAATATCCATGTCCTTGGATACATTTGCTGGTAGGTCATTGAGGTAGCACCGTAATTCGGAAGCCCAGCCCAAGTCAGTGGTACCTCTCGCCTTCTCAATAAGCTGGCGCCGGTGCCAGTCAAAATCTAATTCAAGTATTGCTGGAGTCAGATCAGATGTTGCTGCTTTTACCTTGTCCAACCTTGCTGGTATCCATTCATCTGCAGTCCAGTATTCCTGCATAGTCTTTTCGATGACCTGCATCACCTCATCATGCCAGTTCTTGGCATTCACATTGCCCATGGTGATCTGTTTTGTTTGTTCCTTAGCACCTCCCCATGCCATTTTGATGTAATCCAATTTGTAGTAGGGATGTAGAACTAAATTATATTAATCATCAGGGCTACTAGTGCTAGATGGTGATGACTTACTGAGGGCAAGGATAAAACATGGTTTGTCGTCAAATTTGTTATAGTATTTCCCAACTTTGTCAAGACCATCCTCGATAGCCTCTTTATACAGCACATACCGTGGGAGATCTCGCATTGTTTCCCAAGCAGTTTGGAGTTCTTTGATAGCTGGAATTGCTTGCCATAATGTAGGTTGCTCCTCAGCTGAGAAATATTGCTGGATATTATTTGCATCCTGTAACGTAGTAAACATCAGTTTGGCAATGATATTTAATAACTGGCAATGTACTGATATGATTGTGCATGTATCGTTCACGTGTTCCCAATCACTGGGCATCAGCACGAATGCTGACCAAGGGATATGCTTCACAATGCATCCATGGCACCTGATCATTGTGATTGGGCCATACAATTCATCTGCATTCTTGATAATGAGGTTGATTGCCTGATGGCAAGTGTTTGTTTTGATAATGAGCATAGCAAACTCAGACAGAAACTAAAACACACCTGACGAAGGGTGAATGATCTACCTAGCATCCCATCAGCAGTTCCCCACCTGACGTTGCTATGCAGGGGAATAGCAAGTGATTGCTCAATGCCATAGGTAGATTGTAGTGAGTTGAAGTATTCTCTGGCCTGAGCATTGAATCTACGATATATAGGTTACATTGGACTTGAAGTACAAACACACAAATACAAATGCACCTTGATAGCAAATGTACGCATGGCTGTGACAACATTCAATGAATCCTCAAGGACCCAGTTACCTGCAACAATGGGATCATACTCCCAAATAGCCGTGGACATCTCAACGTTGGAAATCCTAGTGATGACTGAGGTGATAGTGATAATGGATAGATTCATGACATGAGCCAAACATGGGAGGCGATGGTTGGTTGGATTGAATGAATATAGTCAGCGATGGTGAAGAAGGTCCTCAATAGTACTGCAAGTCGTGTCCTTATTGCTGGTGTTGTCCACTGTGATGCAAAGAAGCTACAATGAATGATTACGATTCTATCCGCAGGTATGTATCACAAGAAAAGTAGTTAGTTTGCATACCTTGGTAGACTCTGCTACCACAATCCCAGTGCACTCACACAATCTGATGAAGTACCATCCAAGGTTTTCTCCACTATGCACTCCTGAAATAGCCTGAAATGCAATGACCTCACTTTGAAGTGACCATTTGTTGGTGTTGGTTTTTTCATTGGCATGGATCTAGTGTGTAGTAATACTGAGGAAAGCAGCCTTGGTTTGGTTAACAGACCATAGGTCCATTGTGGTTGAGATTTGGCTGGTAGATGGAGCCTTAGAATGGATAAGAATATTGCGAAAATGTAATTAGTGAAAAACATGGCTTACCTGAAGCTCACTCTTCAGCTCTTGCATGAATTTGATGAACTCAATTTCATGAGTGGACAGTAGGTCTATTTTTTTGGTGGCAGGCCTCATTGCCACAAGACAATTTCTAAATATGGCTTTGCTGGCCACGCTAAGGGACTATCGAAATCATGTTAGCGCCCACCCAAATGCTCCAAATCCTACATCTACTTGATCATCACATACAATGAACTCCACCACTGACTTCAAAACATCCTCTCGTGAGAATGTGTGCACCACTGGTTCACTTGAAAACAGGCTATCTAAGTTTGTCTGTTGGCCACCCTTGGCTGACTTCTTCAATGCCTCTCATGCTTTAGCAATTTCATGAGGTATAGCATGGTGGTTTTCAGCAATTCCCAACTCAGCACATCAAAGTCGGTACAGCTTGTAATGTGACCGGATATGTTGGTGACATGTGGAGTTTCCTCCTATATAGAAAGTGCACCATTTACTATGCTTTGCAATTAGATCTTTGTCTGTTCTGTTTTCAAGTTAGTCACTTCAACACTCTAGGGTTTTATCTACTTACTTGCAAATGTTGCACTAGCGACCATACACCATATCGACCTTTTTGCCATTGGTACTTAAAAACTTCAGTCACATTGTCAGAGAAAATCATGAGTAGATCTTTCATGTTTCGTTTTTTTGGATTGCATGGTGCTGGAAGTCCTGCATGGTGCTCATCACCAAGGTCGTCCTATAAATCACACAGACTGTAAGCTAACTTGAATGCCTATACAGGTCAACTCGAGCTCATACCTCTGTCTCGTCATCACCACCACTGATAAGGTCAACAATGCTTCTCTCGTCTCTCACATCCATGAAATCCTCAACCAGTTCAATCTCATCTTCAGGTGGATCTTCAATTTGTTCAACCTGAATCGAGGAGGCATCCGAGTTGCTTGGACTCGGGCTTTTTCGACGTTGCCGCTTGTACTTTCCTGTAAGCTTTGAAGTGCACTGATGTTCTTCACTCTCATCGTGACTCTCATCCTCGTCCTGGTCATCTTTACTCAATAGTGATGATACGCTCAGCCTGTGCTTCTTGGCATTTGAATACATGGTGTCCTCAATGCTCGACTCTTTCACCAATGCCTTGACATCGTTCTCAAACCTCTCAAATAGAC
>JBBPJJ010000612.1:1834-16376 GCA_038088635.1 Veloboletus limbatus
ATGACTCATGTTGAGTGAGTCAATGGGAGCCAGGAAGGCGAGGACGGTATAGGAGGGCTCGGGTTAGGCCGAGGGAATGCATGAGGAGGGAACGAGGTGTGCATGTGGCGGAGATCTGGAGCCGGGGATCTAGGGATGACCATGAGGTCCAAGGGAACAGGGAAGGACCATGGATATGGTCTGGACACGAGGACAAGGGAAGGACCGAGGGTGTTACGTGTGGGCCAGGTAGGCTCGCACATAGCCGCAAGGAGACTAGGACTAGGACGAGGACTGGGGCTTGAGGAAGGCTTCGTTATAGAGAGGCCTTTACTGGGACTGAGGGACTGGGGACCGAAGTTGACGAACTCGAGAGGCAAGACTAAGCGTAGAATTGCGGAGCTCAAAGTTAAAGAATACAGGTCGTGCTAGTACGGTTTATATATGTTGGGAGAGGCTAGCACGGACCAAGACTACGAAAGGAAAAAGAAAATAAAAGGATAGATGAAAGAACATCGCAGAATGCGATGGAAGTGGAAAGAACTCTGTTGAAGAGTGAATATTGATGAGATTAAGTATGACTCAGTTAGTGAGTCAGCTATAGAAATCCGAGGAATCCGAGCGAAGGAAAGTAAATGTAATCTTGATGACAGACGAAAGGTGAAACCGTGGTTTACCGTGAAGAAGTCATCAAGATGAAAGCGAAGTAAAAGGAACGAAAAGAAACGAAGTAGATGAATCGTAACATTACCCCCATTACGTCTCAAGTCTCCGACAAGAACCAGTCTTGAAGGACACATATGCAGCGAGGTCGCTCACAAATCAAGGGCGTAGGCACCAGGAGAGCCGGTGACGTTGGCATAAGCGACATCATCCCAGACATCATCAACATGAGCATCGGTATCAGGCAGAGGGGAAATAGGAAACACGGTGCGACGTCGGCGAGGGATGGGAGGATGGCTGGCTGGTCGAGAGGTGTGACCCGGGAGAGAATGTTGGGTAGTGGAGGAGCCGGACAACGAGGACGATTGTGGGCGACGGGACGGGCGAGGTCGAGGCCGACTGGGGCAATGGACTTGTGTGTGCCCTGGGGCCCAGACGAGACAAAGGGGACATTGATATTGGGGACAGGCGGCCCGTCGATGGCCCAGGCGGTGACACTCGAAGCAAGCTTCAGAGTAGCGAGGGTGATTAGGAGGGAGGATTAATCGTCCGCCGAGCCCGGCAAGCCAGTCATCGGTATGGGCCAGGGATGCTTCGATGGCTGGATCGAGGGGAGAGGAAGAAGCGCTAGGAGTCGAGTGAGAGGAGTACGGAGGAGGTTGGACTCCTTGTGCAAGGGCTAGTTCTCTAGTATATCGCTCAATGTCGGCTAGGAATTCCCCGAAATGGAGTTGATACCCCATCGTGACGAGGGCACCGCGCAAATGGTCTCGAATGTGGCGGAGGATTCCCACGATGAGGGTGACGTGTGCGTCGGGGTTGGTGGAATTGTTCCGCACGATGAGGTCAATGCGTTCTGTCTCCATGAGGGCTTTATAGAGGGCCAGAAGAGGAGATCCGTAGTCGAGGTGGCTGGTGGCCGGAATGGCCAACCGTGAGTCCATGATACGATGGAGGAGCACCTGCGCATACATATGTGTCATCTGGTGCATCCGAGTGGAGACGATGAGACGCTGGGGGAAGAAGGACCGATAAAATCGGTGGATGAGAACTGATCGGTCTAGTAGCGAAAGGATCTGGCATATCTAATGCAGGACTCGCCACCTGCCAGGCATCATCAGGACTCTCTCCCCACCCTGCTTCAGCCGTTGTTGAGTCGGAGTCTTCTTCGTCGGGACCTTCGTGATGTTGAAGACGGATTTGTTCTAGGGCGGTGACGAACGAGGACGATGGTGAAGGAGTCTCGTCGAGTAATTCTGGAACTGGGGAAACAGAGCGGACTGTGTAGGTCATACCCATGGTGAATGGAAGAAGAAGAATAGAAGTTGTGGAAAATTTAAAAAGTATGATGAAAAGGACAGTAGTCGTAACGACAAAAGTAAGCGTGTTCGGACGAATGAGAACTAGGAACTTTGTAGCGATATTGAAAGATAAAGTGGGAGAGTTTTTCTTTTGGAACGAAGTCAAACATAAAATTGAAGGGAAGGGAAGGATGGGGAGTTTCAAAGCTTGTGACATTTTTTATAGTTGTTTAGCAGTGCTGCGGAATGTTTCAAGTTCCGTTCGGGAACCCACGAGTCTTCTTTGGCTGTGTAACCTTTCCATCGGATTAGGAAAGAGCAGTGTGCTGCGGAACCCCGATGTCGTCGGATTTCTTCTATTTCGTATTCCTCTTTCCCATCTATTAACTCCGGTGGTGGTTGTGGAAAGTTTGTTCCGTAAGTGTCATTTTCGTAATAAGGAGACAGAAGGGAGGCGTGGAATACAGGATGAATTTTCCACGTCGTCGGGAGGCGCAGTTGATATGTGATTGGTGAGAAAACTTTAGTAATGACGAATGGTCCTTCTCGTTTCGCGGCGAATTTGGGATTGACTACTAGGCGTTTTAAATTCCTTGCTTCCAACCATACCTTTTCTCCTACTTTGAACGGGGTAAACCGCTGTTTGGATCTTGCCACCATGGTTTGTCTAGCTAGTTCGTGGGCTGCAAGGGCTTCGTTTCGTGCTGCTGTGAGAAGTGACATGTGCTGGTTTACGGCCGGAAGATTTGATGACGGAATAACCGTTGGCAGGGCTTGGGGTTCAAAGCCCATCATGAGAAAGAAGGGTGATTTTCCAGTGACCGAGTGGGGATGGTGGTTGTGCGCGAATTCCGCCATTGTGATATGATTGGCCCACATTGTTGGTTCGTTCCCACAGAAGATCCTTAAATACGTTTCCACTTCTTGATTCACACGCTCTGTCTCGCCGTCAGTTTGAGGGTGATAAGCGGTGGAGATAGCAAGTTCGTATCCGAGGAGTCTTCCTAGCTCCTTAGCGAAGGAGGAAGCGAACTGGGGACCTCGGTCAGAGATAATCTTTTCGTAAAGGCCAAACCGGGTGAAGATGTGGGTAAAAAAGAGTGAAGTGATCCCTTCAGCAGTGACTGTGGTGGTAGTAGGACAAAGAACTACCCCCTTCGTAAGGCCATGGTCGACCACGACCAGGACAGCATCAAAGCCCGAGGAAGAGGGGAGACCGGTAATTAGGTCGCAGGAGACCTGCTGAAAAGGGCGAGTACAAGCGGAACGGATGGGCATGAGAGGGGGAGTAGAGGGGTGTGTGTTAACCTTATGCCGTTGACAGGTGGTGCAACCGGCGACATAACGACGAATGTATTGCGCCAGGCCGGGCCACTAGTAATGCGCCGCGACCAACTGGCGAGTCTTCAGGTACCCCGGGTGTCCTGCCGTTTCATGATCGTGGCACCCGGACACAATGGCATGCCGAAGCAGGTCGTTGCAGGGAACGTACAAATGACCATGGTAGGAGAGTTTGCCATCGGTGTAAGACCAATCAGAGGGAAGACGGGCAGAGGAACCAGGGAGAGGACGAGGGTTTAACCAATCCAGAACCAGGGGGTCGGAAGTAGAGGCATCCCGGATCTTGCGATCAAGGGCATTATTGACGAGGTTGACGAATAGGGAGTCGGGAAGGAGAGTAATGTCCACATTATCAGAGGAAGCATTGGCGGGGATGTGATCCAGGTGATAGGAAAGAGCATCGGGACCGGTGAGTAATTTACCAGGGATGTGAGTAAGTTTCAGATCGAAGTCCTTCAAATCCAGTAACCATCAAGCTTGGCGGCGATTTAACAACTGGGCCTGACGAAAGTAGGTTAGGTTTTTGTGGTCAGTGAATACTTGGACGGGAGTAGGGGAACTAATAAGGTGATGCCGCCAGGCACGTAGGGCCTGGAGGATTGCCAGGAGTTCGCGATCGTGAATATCATAGTTTCGTTCGGCAGGTGAAAAGGATTGAGAGAGATAAGAACAGGGGTGCCAATCCCCATTCACGTCTGATTGCAAGAGAATACCACCGGTTGGCCATTTAGAGGCGTTGGTGGCGATGGCGAACAGCTTTGTGCTGTCGGGGAGTTGAAGAACAGGTTTAGTCAGAAAGGCTGTTTTGAGCGAGTCGAAGGCGGTTTGACAAGCTGGAGTCCAGTCCCAAGGAGTGGTTTTCTTTGTGAGGTCAATCAACGGGCGCGCTAAGGTAGAGTAGTCGCGAATGAAGCGGCGGTAAAAATTAGCAAAACCTAGGAAGGACCGAATGTCCTTGAGAGTAGTTGGTGTTTTCCAAGCATGTATGCCATCGAGTTTGACAGGGTCCATGGCCAACTGTCCTGGTTTGACGATCATACCAAGATATTCCACTTCTGAGGTATTGAAGACACATTTTTCCAGTTTGAGATGTAGGTCGAGATCTGTCATTCGTTGAAGAACGCGATTGGTGTTGCGCTCGTGAGTCTCCTGATTGGGGGAATAGATCAATAGGTCATCCATGTAAATCACTAACCATCCTTCTGCGATCATATCGCGGAAGGAGTCATTCATAAACCATTGGAAGGTAGCAGGGGAATTGGTCATGCCAAAGAACATAACCGTCGGTTTGAACAATCCCCGATTTGTGATGAATGCTGCTTTCCATTGGTCACCGTGCTTGATCCGAACGTTGTTATAGCCCCATCGGACGTTGAACTTAGTGAAATGTTTGGCGTCTTTCAGTTTGTCGATCAAGTCAGTAATAAGCGGTAAGGGATAGGCATCGCGGACAGTATGTTCATTTAAGTATCGATAGTCCTGGCAGGGACGAAGTTTTCCATCTTTCTTTTTGACAAAGAAGAATGGTGATGCTTGTGGGGAATTCAAGGGGCGGATTTTGCCGGATTTGAGATGTTCCTCAATAAAGTCGTCGGCTGCCTTAGTTTCATCGATGGACAATGGATACAGTTTGCCAATCTTGGGAACGAAAGAGTCTTTTAAGTTGATTGCATGATTGTAAGGTCAAATTGGCGGTAAGGTCCCTGCAGCGACTTCCGAGAATACTGCTTGATAGTCGCTATATTCGGCTGGGAGAGTTATCTTTGGTTTGAGGGCTAGATTTTGTATCGCCAAATCTGTGGACGTTGTGTAAGCTTTTACCATAGTGGGAGATACGCATCATGGGGTTAAATAGTGTGTATCTCCTTTGACCACACGGTTTATGCAATAGGGGGTGATCGCTTTCTTGGTAAAATCTTCAGGTCGAAGGAAATTTTTGTTGTTTGTTTCTAAGTAGTCAGACAATCTTTTGTCGAATGTGTGGGTAATCGCGGCATGGCGTACTGGGTGAGGTTTAGTTTTGTAGTATCCTGGGTGTTGCTGAGTTCTTTGAATACGTTCTTGATTTTTAGTGATGAGGTCATTGGATCGATCGGTTTCTGGTTTAAATCATAGTTGGTTTCGTTTCCAGTCGATAACGGGGTTTTCCTGTTGAAGCCATGGGAATCCTAGGATAATGCGATCGTTGCCACATCCCATGACATGAAAGAGAACTTTGGTTGTGGTGTGCCCGATTGTAATGTAAAGGTCGGCGGTGAAATGGATCGTTCCTTTAATATTCAGGGATCCATCGACGTTTTTGACAGGAATTGGACTTGGTAGTCGGGTGCAGGGGATTCGGTTCTTTCTGGCGAAACCCCAATCGAGGCAATTGATATGTGCTCTGGAATCTATGAGGGCGGTGGTGACAACGGTTTTCATAGTACTCGCGGGAATCGATAACGTGGTGGTTATGAATAATGATTTCTTGGATGTAGAACGTACAGGCGAGTATTTAGCATGGGAAGGAGAGGCTGACGTCGTTACAGACTCTCCAGTTAAAAAGACTGAACTTTGTTGACGAGGATTTCGTCGTCTTCGTCATCACATTCCATCAAGTCCGGGATTTCTCCTGTCTCTTCTTCGTCAGTTCTTTTTACAACTACATCGACATCTTCTTGCTTCTTTTCTCTCCAAGTTGCTTTGGTGTTGACGAAGCGGGTCTTACATTTATTGGCCGAGTGGCTGGGAAGACGACACTTGAAGCAAAGCCCTCGCTCTTGACATTCTTTGCGAGATTCCGGCGTGAGCCTGGGCGGTCTAGAGACGGTAGTTGCATCGACTTCCATGGCATTTGGATCTTTGCGGGGGAAAGAAAAAGGACGTGAGATTGGAGCGGATGTATGGGAGGTACGCGCTTTGATTTCCCTAACTCTGTCCCAGGCTGCATTGAAGGAAGCAGCCTTTTCGTACCATTTGTCGATCGAGTCTGGTACTGGGTCCATGGTCATGATGCACATCATAAGGTTTGAAGGGATTCCAGCAGAGTAGTAGCCGATCAAGACGTTGTGGTCTGTGATACCGGCGCGTGCAGCGTTGGTCTGAAATTCGGTGGTGTAGAGGTTGAGAGAAGGGGTGAATACGCCTTTAGTCAAGATCATCTTCTTTGTGGAAAGCCATCTGATGGCTTGGTTGACGACATCGTGATGTTTGAATGAATTGTTGAGCTTAGCGGTGAAAGAAGCCCATGTACCCATGTTAAGAGTGCCGTCGTTTTGTACGCAGCTAACACAGAATGTGGCTGCCAAACTCTTGGCTGATCCCTTGTTCATGTATGACAGAGCGAAGGCGATTTGTTTAGCGTCGTTGTTGTAAATCTCAGAATTGGTGCTAAGATAGAACACCACGTTGTTGTACCATCCTGGGTATTCGGAATACGCTCCATCAAACTCCTGGGGAGCATTGAGTCGTAACTCGGTGGGTCGGTTAGTCATTGGTAGTGTAGCGACAGGGGATTGAGGCAATGGTTGTACGGGTGCTAGGGATTGAGGCGATGGTTGTACTGGGGTTACTGGCGAAGTTTCTTCGTTGTCTTCGTCTTGGTCTGAGGTTTCTGAGAGTTCTTCGTTGTCAGACGATTCTGGGATAACTGGCGGTGGATGTCGAGGAGTTGTTCTCGACGTTCTGGGAGTACTTGAAGACAGAGTGAGGAATGATACGGCTCATGATAGTAGTGGCCATGCAGGTAGAAACTTTGAGCTTTTGTTACGTGTGGGCCGGGTAGGCTCGCATGTAGCCGCAAGGAGACTAGGACTAGGACGAGGACTGGGGCTTGAGGAAGGCTTCGTTATAGAGAGGCCTTTACTGGGACTGAGGGACTGGGGACCGAAGTTGACGAACTCGAGAGGCAAGACTAAGTGTAGAATTGCGGAGCTCAAAGTTAAAGAATACAGGTCATGCTAGTACGGTTTATATATGTTGGGAGAGGCTAGCATGGACAAAGACTACGAAAGGAAAAAGGAAATAAAAGGATAAATGAAAGAACATCGCAGAATGCGATGGAAGCGGAAAGAACTCTGTTGAAGAGTGAATATTGATGAGATTAAGTATGACTCAGTTAGTGAGTCAGCTATAGAAATCCAAGGAATCCGAGCGAAGGAAAGTAAATGTAATCTTGATGACAGACGAAAGGTGAAACCATGGTTTACCGTGAAGAAGTCATCAAGATGAAAGCGAAGTAAAAGAAGTGGATGAATCGTAACAGAGGGTAGGGTCCGGAGCGGGAATAAGGATGACTCGAGTAAGCACGAGGGAACTCGTGGTGTGAGGCTGTGAAAGAAAGCCACAGCAAGGCAATGCTGGAATGGAAGCCGCAGCAAGGCGATGCTAAAGGGAAGCCTCGAGGTGAGCACGTGATGAGCACGAGGCATGCTTAAGGAACGAGTCGTAATGAGCGAAGGAAGGCTGTACTCAGCGGGTACAGCACGAGGAGCGCAAGGAGGATCCAAAGGAGTATGCCGAGGGCGACGTTGTAGACCGAAGTTAGGGGTGTCCGTAAAAAGAGTAAGAATAAGGGAAATCGTAACATACTATATGATGCTATAACATTAATTTTATAAACATTGTACAGTGGGGGACCTTTCTGTATTACTGTAGTCACTGTACAACACTATACAGCACTGCACAGCAACTTAGTAGTTTGCTGATGCATCTTCTAACTTCATTATTGCAGGACCATTTGCAGCAGTTTCTAAGGTTTCTGAATCCCTCACTTTGTCAACTTTGTCAACCATGGAGCATCACCCAGTCATGCCAGAATACTCAACACTATCCACAGCTGCATGTCCAGAGAGCCCACTCTCAGAGGAGGAAGATGCAGCTTTACCACTCATGTCTATTATGAACTGCAGGGGAAAGTTTTCCACAAAAGCCAAGGGAAAGAGGTGTGCTCCTGCTAATATGGAAGCTGGTGACATGGCTAGTGGTGACTGTGCTAAGAGGCACAGCTGCAAGTAAATGTTTGAGTGTTTGACATTTATAATATGATACTAATTTCAAAATAGTGATCCTTCATTGCAAGTATGCTGATCAAATTCTTGCATCACTCCCACTGGGCCATTGCCCTACTATCTTGCATGTTCATGCATCCTCAAATTTCTTGTCATTCCTTGAAGTCATCATCCATCTTCAAGTTGTCTTTAGTTTCACTTTCCATCACATCAAAACTTGAACAATCATCACTGTTCATGCATCATCCAATTTCTATCTTGTCAAATTCACCTGCTGTCACTCCTTCACATGTTTCGTGTAGTGTTCCATGAACTTGCTCATATTACCACATTGAGATGGTTGGGATCAAATTCAAGTTGTGTATGCATAACAATATATTGTCTGTATCTCAAAACTCAATAATATATTGTTATATAATATTACAAAGGAATTATAATGTGCCATTCATACCCCCTATTCATTATATTGTTCTATGATGCAATGAAGGGATTATAATGTGCCACTCATGCTTACTTGTTCATCAGATTCGCTGATGCATTATCTGCATTTCAGTTCCAGCATATTCCTATATGATCACCCCTACCAGTATGATAGCCAACAGAATGTAGGTGACAAGTATAATTGATTATTATGCATAATAATTCAATATACAACTTTATGCAGTTTTTGTGGAAGTTGTTGAAATCAGTCACCTTATTGGCTGAGGGGTAGCAATATGCTCTAGGAGAATATTATGAGGTGTACCTTTCCTGGCCAACTGGTAATTGGTCTTTAGACTATCTGATCATATAAAGAAATCCAGTAGGCTATGTAATAGTGATGATGTGGTTCACATTCCACATCACCACTGGGTGCACTCCACTGACTAAATTACCTACTGGCATCAACTTATATCTGCTGTCCCTCAACCATCTTCTGTGAAGTACCACCTGGGCATTTCTGCACATTCTATTCTTTCACATTTCATGGCTCCCACTCTACAGTCAGCTGTCACAAGCATTCAGTTCAATGACTATGTGACTCATATGCTACTCAACCTTGGTGGTTTCCATCCCTTGACCTTACCATTCCCCTAGTTGTGGTCTTTACCGTAGTTGGATATGATTACAGTCAGTAATACATACTAAATGTCTTTCTTGACGTTGGAAGACCCTCAATATTCCTAGTTCTCCCATTCTCACATGAGGTATACCTCCCATTCATTGGCATCATATACAAGGAACCAGCATGATCAACCATTGCTGAAGATAGAATACATGTGGGTCAGTGATCACATTTCTTGGATCAACTATCATTTCTGACATGACCACAGAGCAACCCCTGGACATGGATTTCTACATTATTCTTGCTCATATGTGTAGCCATCTTGACAATCTTATATAATGGCTAATCTTTGTCAACTTTGAGGTTTATTATTCCAGCTTGTGTCTCGCAATGTATGGTCTATACCTCCTGCAATACATGTTCATTCATTACTAATTGGTTTGCTAGAGTTGGAGCATCCTATGTGTCCAAAACATAAGTTCAGAGATTGTTCAGCTAACATGGCGCAATCAAAGTGGAGAGCTCATTCCTTCATGGCCTTGAAAAGGTGATTTCTGATATCACTGATGATCAGGATTGAGCAGAGATACTTAAAATTGAAACTACTGGCAGACGTATGTACTCTTGGTTCATCTTTGTGCTCATTGACAGTTTCTGAATAATTTACTACTGATAGTTGTGAGCACATTTACTGAATAGTTCTCATATTCACACAAACTAGTCAAGTTCACTCCTCAGGTTACATGCCCTGGATCATTGGCTCATTAGCTATGTGCATTTTTATTTGTGCCACAGAATGTGAGGTTTCACCTTTTGCTTTGACCAGGGTGGATCATGTTGACAGCTACAGTAGTGATGGTCCTCCACATATGAGCAATATATGGTCAATCCAGGTCGATCCTTTATGTCCTCCTCGCACTGTATGCCATCAATTTCATCCTATGTTTACTACCTTGTGTTATCTTCATTGCTCCAAACAAGGGTCAAGCTATGTGGCGATCTGGCTTCATATTATATTTATGCATATTACCATACAGAGTCTTTGTTATTCTCCCACTCATATAATTCAAGTACTTGATTCTTTGGTCTGTGTAGTGCAAGCTGCCTCCCCTATCTGGTCTGAACTTGCGGCCATTGCCCACATTACTCTTGCTGCTTTCACATGTCTGCTCATCGCTGCTTGATTCATCAAGGAGTCACTTCAGATGTACAGAGTAACAAAGTGAATCAGTACATGAACCTTCTGAATAGGAAAGGCATGATCTACTTTCTTGCATACGTCCATGTCTCATCCTTCCTTGTACTTCCTCCTTCATGGTACTAAGCTAACAATATGTAATGAGTAGCATCCTAACATTTGCGCTCATCGACATATTGTATTACCTGGCAAAGGTTCCATTGAAGCGACGGTGGATAATGCTGATGTTGCTGAAATATATACCTGTAGTGACACTGATCACCTGACTCATCCTGGGTTTGCAGGAACTCTATGCTCGTGATCTTCAAGACAGACATGGAAGCGAAATTGATACAGCATTCAGTCTGACATTGGTCTCTGACTGTGGAGCTACTGCTGATGTGATCATGGTCGCAGATGCTAGGCAGGATGAAGGGACAGAACATGGTGAAGAGATACAGATGGAAGAGAGGGATTACATGGCGCTGGTAGTGCAATTGGTGCGTGATGGTGACAACCATTTCTTGATACCAAGCATCCCTTGAGCAGAGTCTGTCAGTGTTAATTGTGAAAGGTCAGTCCGGAATAGCTTGTGACGGCTTGGCAACATATGAGTGTCTGCCTCATCTTGTACCTGGAAAGAAAGAAAACTGTAGGTGTGTTATAATTGCTTACATACATGTCTCTTCCAGTGTGTTAGTATGACCTCTGCATCAGTGTTCTGCTGGTCAGTGACCACAGGTTACAGTCACTGACTGCCACTCATGGGAAAGTTGATGAACCTCACCAGCATTCATGTGAACATGACTTTCAACAGTTTCCTGGTCCTCACCTTATTATAGCCATCATTAACCAATGTGCACTTGTACTAAAAACACCATCACAATCTGATTATCAAAATGGATGCAAACCTGCAGTGTGTCCTCTGAGCCTAAACCACTGGTGTTCTGAGTCGCCGCTTTGGGCTCCTCAAGTCCTACACTCACTGGTCCAAGTCTTGAATGGCAAGAAATGTTCAAACAGGGAATGGTGGTGGGACCACTTTAATGATTCTTTGAGGCTGCAGATGTCTACAAGGAGCTGGTGGACATGGATGCATATGGAAACATCCTGGATGCCCAGGGTAACATCGTGGAGGACAAGAATCCATATGCCTATGGGCTCCTCGACTCTGACAACCTGATGGAATTGCAAGTACCTTCTTTCCGCTGTTCCTCCTACACATGAGCTGATGAACAAGCTTTCTGTGCAGAAAATGTATGTAGAAACATTCGGACATTGGTAGTTACACCTTGTATAGCTACTTTCCCAAATGATACTACATCTTTGGATGAATGCGCTCAATGTGATAGTTATAAGAATGACAAGAAGGGTAAAGGGAAAGGACACTCGCATGAGATGCCTCGTAACACTTGGCTTCTCAACTCAGGGGCTTCTGCCCATTTCACATGCAATCTTGCCGACTTTGTGGAGTACAAAGCATACTCTACTCCTACATCCTCCCAGACAGCAAATGGGAGTGCACCTATCCTTGGCACCAGTACTGTCCTTGTACAGTACAACCAACGACTCATATGGTTATCGCTAGTCATCTACATGCCCAGTTGCACCATGAAGCTTATTTCCATGGGCACCCTCCTGTGCAACAAGTGCATCTGAATTCAAACAGGATGAGGACGCTATCCATTTCCATGACACCTGCTCTAACATGAACTTTCTATCCTTCCATACCCATCCAGGTGACACCATGTATTGGATATCTGCCCCTCCTGTGCACAATGTGCACACTCTCACTCTGGTTGCAGTCGACTATGACCTCCTGCACCGCTGACTCAGGCATGCTTCGAAAGAAGTCCTCTGCATTGCACAGCATCACATGTCTGATTGTCCGGATATCTCTATTCCGGAACAGCCCAAATTATGTGGCGGTTGTCAATTGGGCAAACAGCCCAACCATCCTTTTCCTCATAGTGAGATGCGGGCTACTGCTCTCTTTGAGTTGATCCACTGCGATCTCAAATCATTTGAGGTTGCCAGCTACATGAAGAAGCATTATGCTGTTTTATGATGACTACATGTCCTCAGGCTGGATCTCCTGCCTTGTGACAAAGGATTAGGCCCTTTGGGTCACCAAGCAGTTCTTTACCTATGTGCAAACTCAATTCACCGCCAACATTAAACATTGGTGCTCTGATGCAGGAGAAGAATTCGCCTCCAAGGCGTTCTGTCATATCCTGAACTCCACAACCCAACTCTGTCACTTTGCAACTCGGTTCCGTCATTCCGTCCTCTTCCAAACTCCCAAGGCGCTCCACAACCCTGTTCCGTTGCACTCATTATGACGCTTCGTACCACATGACCTTTTGACTTTGATTGATGGCCTTTGACTTATGACATTCGTTTCGTTTCACATCCATCAGACTTGGACATTGTTTGCAATCGTTTGCAACCATCTTTGATACCTGTCCATCATTTGATTCTATGATAGCCACTCACTCATCTGACTTCCATTTCGTTCTCCGTTCTGTTCCGTCCCGCTCTGCAATTAGGTATATAAACCCGTTGATAGTCGCTAGAGTACCTCAGTTCGAATATCGAATTAAGTTCAACTCCTCTTCCCTTCTCTGATCTCTGTCTGAGCTCCTTCGCTCGCATCCGACCCTCACTCGACTTTGCTGCCAGTCAGTGTTAAGTCTCTCTGCTCCAAATCCGCAAATACCAGGACGAGAGTCTGACAAGGGTGCAGTGCTCCGTTCAGGTCACTGAAGCCGAAGTCCCGACAAGTCGTGCTACCTTGGAGTTGTCACCGGAGTAGCCGGAGTAGATTTAACCTGACTTTAACAGTATATTCAAACTCACCTTGTTATTGATTCTCACTATGGCTACTCGTACTACCAGATCTTGTTCTCGCACTGAAGGCGCGATCTGACCTCCGTCTTCTCGTTACAATGTGCTCTCTTCCACTTTTGGAAGCGGCCGACGTGGTCCTGGCACTGTCAGCCAATTCCACAGCTTTTCAGCACGCCGCACACCAATTCAGTCTATCTCCGCCGCTCAGCCACCTCCGCCGCCATCTCTGACGCCTGGTGCACACAACACCAAGCTTGAGGGTGACTCTCAGAAAGACTCACTCACCTCACAGGCACCGTCAATCCATATTCTGACACCTCTGCTTCCTCCGTTACCTCCGTCACTTCCTTCCGATGACGAACCCGATGACCCTTCCAACCACAGCTCCGACGCTCACAGAGAAGACTCCAACTCTGACCATAAGCACATCCCCCATAACACCCTCTCGCAGCTAGCCAGTGCTATTGGCAAGCTTGCACGTTCTTCCACTCGTCGCTTCACCTCCGAACCTTTGCAGTGCACCAAAGTCCGAGAACCGGATCAGTTTGATGGGACGGACCCCCGCAAACTCCGCGTTTTCTTGATTCAATGCGAACTTAACTTTCAGGACCGCCCTAAAGCTTTTAATAACGAGCGTGCTAAAGTTACCTTTGCGCAGTTGTACCTGAAGGGCATGGCACTGGAATGGTTTGACCCCGACCTTCTTCAGATGCAAGACCCCTTACTCCATCCATTGTGGATGGAAGATTACAAGGAGTTCGTTTTGGAACTCCAGACCAATTTCGGACCGCACAATCCTGTCGAGGATGCGGAACATCAGCTTGATCATCTGAATATGAAGGATGGTCAGCACATCAACAAGTACGTCGTCGAGTTTAACAGAATTGCGTCGCAAGTCCATGGATATGGAGAGGGGGCACTCCGCCACCATTTCTATAATGGACTCCCTGACCGCATCAAAGATGAGGTATCCCACGTTGGGAAGCCCTCGACTCTCGTCGACCTCCGTCAGCTCGCACAGGCCATTGATGCCTGCTATTGGGAACGCAAGTCGGAACTATCCCGACAAACGAAGCCCTCCACCACCCCAACATCTTCCGCTAAAACTACTTCCGACAAACCCTCGATCTCCGCATCTAACTCCGGCAGTTCCAAGGAGTTGAAAGATTCCAAAGGAAAGGCTACCACCACTTCTGCA